>JAAGKR010002958.1:80000-82628 GCA_011419295.1 Clarias macrocephalus
CATTTTTACAATGCTTTGAAATTATGGTTTTCCTTTTATTCTACAGCTTTTCAGTTGTCAAATGCCACCTTCTGGACCAATAGGTAAAATGGACCACATGTTCAGTGGCAAGTAAAACCCTCAGAATAAGCCCTGGGCCCGTATTTACTAAGCATCTCAGAGTAGGAAATCGCTCCTAAGTGGCCAAAAGTTCTCAGAATGATGGCATTTTGGTCCTACCTTCAGTAGAGTAGGAGTAAGAGCTATTTATCAAGATTCTTAAAATAGGAAAACACTCCTATCTCCAGCAAAATGTAGGAGAGCTCCGGAGGTGTCTAACTGGTTAAATGTACTGAGGAAATGCATTTGCATGCATGGAAATTCCTGGCGTTCAGGAAAACAGGTGAGCAGAGGAGAGACGTTTTAGTAACCCTGAGTGACGCAGAGCTCATAAAAGACACTTTTGGACAAAAACTACATATGCAGTATGTAACTGGTCTATTAATGAACATGTCGTATACTGTATCCACAGGTGACTGATAATATAGGGGTTGTTTTTTGTTTGTTTGTTTGTTTTTTTAGTAACAGTGAAGATGCAGCTTTGAAACAGTGACACAGCCGACAGAGTCTGAAATAAATTAAACTCTGCTCTTACAGCACTGCATGCACAGATTCATACATTTGCCCAACACGCAGCATGAAATCAACCAAAGACATGGTCATGTGGGCATCATCCATGGCACACACATTTAAAAAATTCTATTTATATATACATTGTATGTATTTATCTAAAATTATATATAAACTGTTTATTTTAGATTCTCTGTTATAAGCTGCGCTTCATCACTTCATTAACATGGCGTATTTCACACTCCTCAGGTGTACGTGCGGCAAACTGACAGGTGACATTGAAGTTTTCACATGCCTCCACTAACTCTTTATCCTTAGAAGTATGCACACTCAACGCACGTGCAGTGTCCCCCCTGGGCACTCAACAGCTCAGTAATGTAGGTTCTACAGTAATGTAGGACAGGTTTGTAATGTAGACGACAACCATTCAACTGTTTTCTTGACTGGCTTTACACAAACTAATTAAATTAATAGACACTGAATATAGTGTTTTTGATTAACCATGAGTTGCTGCTTAAGCCATTCTACTGCATAGTTCAAACAAAAAGATATTAAATGGATTTGGCCTAGTGTCTTATTCAAATAACCTAATGAGTGCAATTTTAAGTTCTCTTTTTAAGTACTGCAATGTGTATAATAAGTCAATTAGAACAAGATAGGCAGAGAGAAAGAGGTTTTCAGTAGAAATGATTTATTGTACATCTAAGAGTTTTGATTAAACACAACTAAGAACTGAAAAAGACTATGATAGGTCCTTTTATTTAACCCTAAAAATGCAAATGTATTTCTTATCGTCTGTCTGTCTCCGGGTCTCTCTATGACTGACTTGTTGATGACTGGTTCTTTTGATGTATGGTGTCTACGTAGCGCAGAGCACCTGGCCAAAAGCTTAAATATACTCTCTTTGCTGGAGATCTGGAGATCTTAAGACACCAGATCTGTGTGTGTGTTTTTGTCCATCTCGGTAAGTGTTCAGTTGGCAAGTGTATCGAGGTGCGGCGGACACGAAAAGCAATAGAAAAGAAAATAACTCTTCGTATTTTAATTCATTTTAAAACTTAACAATTCAGACACTCCTAACTTTAAACCTAACAGTCACTAATACTCAGCTGGAGAATGGATCCCACGGCTGGCATTGAAGGTGGCCATCTGGCTGTCGTAGTTCAGCTCCACCTGCTCTAGAAACATTCAGTAAGGAGTCAACACTTGGAAGGAGATTTTTTTTTTTTTTTTTTTTATCAACAAGGTTGGAACGTGAAGGTCAGCCCAAGATAAACATCTTGTTTATGACTTTGTTATGAATTCCAAACATCAGTATTCCAGCCGCAATAAATGAATAACTTGTGGACCTGTTTGGACCATTTAAGGAGTTCCTGGAAGGCCAGTGTTTTAGGAGTGACAATGACTTGAAGCAGGCAGTTCTGTTATAGCTATGGTGGACTAAGAAAACTGCACAGGTGGTATTGCCTTTGCCTTTAAAAGAACTGGCAGCTCAGGCTTGTTCTTCCTCGCAGTACCAACCATGAAGAGGTTCTTCTTCAGGACCAAATTTATAAGATGTGAAGTTATCATAGTTAGAATAGATGGATAGAATAACTTCACCATACAGTGTTCGCCAAAAGAAAGGGACTCAGATACTATTTATACTCTAACATTTACATTCACATATACAAACCAGTCTGATCTCTGGTGATTCTGTGGGAATGTTCTGAGAAAATATGGGTTACTTTTTTACTTTGTTTGGAAAGGCTTAGTGCTGACGATTAAATATTTGCCTAGAGTTTAATCATACATAAAAATAATGTATTGCTATTTATATTCACATAACATCACTCAATTTGCATGTTCTCCCCGTGTATGTAAGGTTCCTACTGGGTTCTCCAGTTACCTCACCGTCCAAAAACATGCAGATCAGGCTAATTAGGCTTCTGCTGAAATTGTCCTTAATCTGTGAATGTGTGTGTGAATGTTATATTAAATATAATAGTCACCACAGGCCCATTGCTAGCAATCTCAATT
>JAAGKR010002959.1:0-56527 GCA_011419295.1 Clarias macrocephalus
TTTTTTCCCCACAAAAGTGGACATTTTGGGTCATTAACAATATAATTTTCAGACTTTAGGCAGGACTGACCAAACATGGCCATTAACTGGCTTCTAATGGAAGTATAACCTCTGAAGAATAACATTACTAAGAACCCTATGATTCAATATCTTGTAGATCCATCCTTAGCAGAAGTAACTTAATAGAAATAGTTTTCTGTATGACTTTATCAGTCTCTCACATTACTGTGGAGGAATTTTGGATTCTTCTTTACAACTTTGCTTCAGATTTTTGGCCATTCGCATATGCAGAGCTCTCTTAAGTTCCTGCCATAGCAATTCTATTTGTTTGAGGTCATGGACTTTGACTATGCCAATCCAAAACCATGATAGTTTTATTTTTCAACCATTCTGATGTAGCTTTACTATGTGCTTCATATCATTTGGTCCCAATTTCAACCAAGCATTTGCTGCCAGGTACAGTAGATGGTCTCACATTTACCCCTGGAATGCTCTAGTATACATAAAGTATTCCAGATGTACAATATACAATTACATTTATAATTGACTTATTGACTCAACCAGTCTAAGCATGACAGTGGGTATGTGTTTCTGCTGAAATGCTGTTTTGTTTGCCCCAAATATGGCGCTGGGAATTAAACCTGGCTACCCTGCCAAACAATCTGTAATCATTCAGTCTTCTTCTAATTGTGCTGTCTTGGACTTTTACACTGTAAAATTGTTATTAACATTCTTATTAAGGCCTGTAAGGCCTGAGATATAGCTCTCAGGTTTTTTGTATTTCTCTGACCCTTGCACAGTCTGACCTTGGGATACCTGTGCTGGGATGTCCTCTCACAGGAAGTTTAGCAATTGTCTTGAATGTTTTCCACTTATGAATAATCCTTCTCACTGTAAAACATTGGACTCCAAATGGTTTGGGAATAGTATTAGAACACTTTTCAGATTGATTTGCAGCAATAATTGCTTCTCTAAGACCATCGTTTATGTCTTCTTGGCATTGTTTTAACACGCACCCAAAGTGCGAACAACAATAATGCAAAACAGTTGTCAATATGCTTTGATTCCATGCCACATTAGCATGGTAGATATACTTTAAAGCTGAAGAAAATAAATTCTGTCTGATGATAAACATCTGGATATTTACTTATAACCACAACATCTTACACTCTAAGTTGTAAAGAATATTCTGATTAGCATTGGTGATCAATGACTTCATCTTTGGCATATTTAATGTCCACAAAGACATGACTGTCGATTTTTCCTCATTCCTTTTCTCTTCTCCATTTCTTCCCACTGAGCAAATGTTTTATTCTGCTTCAATGGAACAGAGCTTGTGGAAAATGTCTAATCAAGCGCAGGCCGTTAGCGACGTTTGGAATCAATTGAGAGTTCATAAATGCCTCGGCCCTAATGGTGCACAGTGGTGTTCTTTTAAATAACGGCAACGTTTGGCTTCGCCATTTGCATTAATTGTGACTGCTCTCTGTTTGAAAATGCAACTAGCTATTAAGTGCTGCCTCGTTTCCAAAGTTAAAAGAACAACACTTCCCTTTTTAATGGAATGTGATATGGGATTGCCTTCTCACATGACACTCCTTGAAATTTCAAGTCTTCCTGTCGCCCATAGTACTTCACTGTTAAGATCCTGTCCTTCTAGGGAGCCTTCTGATGTACAGGACAGTACAGATGATATTTTTCAACATTACCGTCATTGATTACTGGCACAAGCTTACTTTCATGAATAGCATTGCTTATTTTCTGTTGCTTCAGTTATTATATTGCAGATGCTCATAAATGTGTGTGTGTGTGTGTGGGTGTGTGTGTGTGTGTGTGTGTGTGTGTGTGTGTGTGTGTGTGTCCTGGAGATGCCAGTCTTTGCCAGAGGGATTCACAGCCAGCGGCCATTTGTTTTTCCTAAAATGGAGCAAAATCTGAGTCTTTATTCACCATTTGTGAGATGTACAAAATGTTCCCTGGGTGCTGGAGGGGAGCCTAAATTGCAGTGGAATAAGAAAAGAAAATGCACAAAAAATACACTCTATCTATCTATCTATACTGTATGCTTTACAGAGCATAAGTAGCAGAGACGTCTCATTATCATTTATTCAAAGGACATTTTTGCATCTTTTGGACAACTTTAGCATTGTTTTACTAAAACATTTAAATGGTTAAAATGTTTTGAAAAAGTCTCTGAAAGCCCTTAAATTGCAGTCCCAGTCAAGGTGGGTCAGAGCCCGCTGCAGTTGCTCCTGTGAACATTCAGCAAATGGAACGACTGATCCTTGAAAATCAGCGGATATCTCGTGGCCCATTTGTGGATGAAACGCATCTGTATGTGGGAACTGTTCACAAAATCTTTCACCAACACCACCTCCACATTACAAGAACTCAGCTAAGAGTTATTGTCACATCCTCTGTACAGTCCAGACCTTGTCCAACCCATTTCCACATGTTTGGGCCATTAAAGGATTTTAGAAGAGGATTTTAAAATGTGAAGCTCCAGAGAAAATGTTCTACCTTGACGGTATCTAAGCACTAGTGAAACACTGGTAGCACAAGTGCATTAGTAGCAGCGGATTATATAGAGAAAAAAGAGAGTTTTAACCACAACCATAGTTATGGTTTAATGGTTTAAATAAGGTTGTGTTAAACTAGTTTTTCAAGTCCAATAAAGTCACTTGATGAGATTTAACATCAAAGATGACCTCAAATGAAGGATCAAGTGGTCTATTTAGGCATGCTTATATTGTTAGCTAACGTTTCCATTGAAATTTGATTAGCTAACAGCTTGTATACTAATTTTTAGCATTGCTTGAGTCAACATGTTTAGTGAAATCGTCTCATGGTTAAACTTCACCATTTCACCTTACGTAATTGCTTAGATAGAAACAGTCAAAAGTTTAAACAACTCCTCACTTTTGATATCTACATCACAGCTACGGGCCTATAGTTTACTAGAATGGCGGAGATTTATTAATTTATTTATTTTAAAAAAAAAAAGATTTTTTTTTCTGTGAAAGGAAAAAGTTCTCAAGAGACAGCTGGGGTAACCGATGAATGATGACTATGATAAGTTCCATTCTTCGTGCCAGGCGGAGGACGAGCTTTCCCCATGAGGAGATCTGCCGAGAGAGATGGATGACTTCTTTATGGAGTGGCGTTGTGTTAAACCGTTTACTCTGATTGCGCGAGTGTATTGCGAGACGGCGTTTATCTTGTCACCGAGTCTGTAAGAAAAGGACAGTGGAAATAACAATAAAGAAACACTTGACCTTTAAGTGAGAGGAAAGAGAGATGTACAAACAGATTCAGCTGAGTGAAGAGAGAGAGAGAGAGAGAGAGAGAGAGAGAGAGAGAGAGGGAGGAAGAAATGAGACCTGAGTTAACCTTTACTAAGAGAGATGTGAATATAACTGAATATAGTAAATGGCCAAAAGATTAGTGGATCATACATTTGTACATTTAGTCGATGTTTAGCATTTAGTGAAGCACAGTGCACTTAAAGGTAGCTTTTCTTCAACTTTCTCACAACACATGCAGAAATATTGTCCGGTTTTCCATGTGTCAGCTAAATGCCTAGGGCTAGTGGTAAAGATTATAAACAGAGTCATAATCCTTTGAGGTTAAGTCATATTAGATAAATTGCTCAAATTCAACACTGAGATTAAACCTTTGACCTCATAATTGATGTCAGATTAGCTCACATCAATTACATTAGTTAGTGTTAGCACCCAAGAGAAGTGTTATAATGGTGTGCAGAGTTTTCTATACAGTATGATAAATTTTGATAATACAGTACAATAGTATTATTGTGGTACTTCATATATTACCATGGTAAGCATCATAGGACCATGGTACTTCAGTGGGTACAGTGGTAGTAGTATGGTTTGTACGACCATGCTTTGGTGAAGGTACTGTCACAGTTCAATGGGTATATTCATAGTACTATTGTGTGTATCATAATACTTTAATGCATATTATAGTATGTGTTGGGTACCATAGTGGCTACCAAAGTCCAGCAGGAAACTAATGTGCACTGCAGACCCGAATAAGTTGGTAATCAGTTACATCAATTTGTTAAAATAATGATGTTTCCAATTTTAAGTGAACAGAACGATCAGTTTTTGAGTCTGTTGTACTCATTCATATTAATCGTTATTTACTTGCATTACTGAGTAGCCTAACTCATACTATAATAAATTTTTTAGTTGATGCAAATTAAATAGGTTGTTATTGGTCTTTCGCTTGTTCCTGGCTATGGGTTGCCACAGCGGTTTGTCACAAGGTTTTACGCCAGATGACCTTCTGAACACAACCCTCCCATTTTAATCTAGGCTTGGGACAGGCACTTCATCCAGTGGCTGGGAATCGAAGACAGACCAATCCTCCATCTTGATCAAAACAATTTAATGGGGGCAGTTTACATGTGCATTGATGATGTCAGACAAAAAAAAAAAAATCGCTAGGCTGAACGATTTTAAGTTGGTGAAACTTTAAGGAGACGGTTACTGTGGCTTAAAATATCAAACTTGTTCAGCCAACTTGAAAAGAGTAATTTCTACAAACTCATCAATACCAATATGTTTAATTACTTTGAGCATTAGGGTTTACCGTGTGGTATATTTGTACACACAGTATATGTTTGTGCATAATACTATTATAGTATAGTACAATACAGACAGTACTGTATTATTGTATATAATATTAAAATATCCATCATGCACCATGTCATTTAATTAATGCTACATAGACACAATGGTACCATACTATATAAATATTACCATTATGGTACATAAACATGTATAGCATATTTTTGAGGTGGTGTAGCAATGTAGCCTTATACCTCGATGGTCCAGGCTTGATGCTTGCCCTGGGTCTACGTGCATGAAATTGATGTTTTCCCCATCCATGGTGGGTTTCCTCCATGTATTCCAGTTTTCTCCCATAGTCCAAAGACATGCAGATTAGGCTAATTTCCAAATATCCCATATGGGTCAGTGAGCATGTGAGTTCGTGGATGTGGGTGTGCCCTGTGATGGATTGGCCTCATGCCCTAAGTCTCCTGGGATAGGCGCCAGGTACCCCGCAACGCTATACACAGAATAAAGTGGTACTGAAGATGAACATATTTTAATCAGTATTCTGGTGCATGTTCTGCTGTAGTATACTACAATATGGGGTAGAACCATGTACCATACCAAAAGTACAACCATGGTAGGACCATGTATCATAGTACCCAAAATATAATGGTATAGATGCATTTGGTCTACCATGGTGGACCAGCGTACCTAAATTTCTTATTAGCAATGACAATGTATAGGTAATAATGGACTACTAACCAATTCAGATGTCCTGACACATTACTTCACATGAGGTAGCCAGCTTAAGCAGACTCATGAACATCACTTGAAGGTGCTCCTGGAAATTCTAGCTAAGATCAGTTATATTAGCTAGCATTAAAGGCATTAAAGCTTAACAAATCTTTCTTTTAATGTGATGAAAAACCCTGTCCTATATAAATATGACTTAAAAATCCTCTGTCAAATATTTAATTAGATTATCCAGCTATCTAGCTGTAGTAGTAAAGATAAAGTTTATGACTTTAAAAAATAATTTCTTCATAGAAGTAAGAACAGCAATAAGAAGGAGGGGATCAAGTCACTGTTGGGGTATTCAAGTTTGGAGGTGAAGGTATTCTATAGTGGTTTCATGGGAGGGTCCAAATTAAGGTTGTTGCAAGACCAAGTTACCAAGATCAGACCTTGCTGAGGAATCCCACCATCTATGACCAGATTTGCAAAGAAATCATCTAAATGATGATTGAGGAACAACTCGAGTGTCAAGTTTGCCAAATAGATGCCAATCGATTACCACATAGTCTTCTATGAAGGGAAGAGCCAATCCAATGGAAACCATACTGAGCAGCACCAAACATGGCTCAAGTTAGTTCATGATGACCTGAAGAACCAACAGCCCACCATCATTGCTGCCAAGGATAAGGCAACCGATCACCATGAATATAAGCATATTGCAAATACTCCACTGGCCCCTACAACAGTGTACTATTTGAAATGCTAACTCGCTCATCTAGGCACCATCTAGGAACAGAATAAAAATTATCTCAGGGTATTTTATATAAGCTACAGTAGATAGCTGACATTCACAGTAAAGCCCAACATATTACAGTATATATAGATATTTTTAAAAATCCTTTTAAGTGGGCTTATGCTTTTGGTAGCATTTTAGATGTGCATTTCTGACTATTTTCATAAAGTCACCATGTCAGCTAGCAGCGAATAAACCTTTATTTAAGGCTCAGAGCCTAACATTGTGTGGCAAATGCAGGCAAGGTGATGCCATGAGCCCCAAGGACTTCAAAGGTGAGTAAACTGAATACCGGCGATCAATCACCGCATTGGAAATAGAGGCCAAAGGATTGCATGCATGGCCACGGCACTGTCATTTGAGCCGAGAGCCGGCATTCGCAATCCAGCTGCTGAGCTGAAAAGGGTCACTGTTTTCACTGTTAAGGCCTGTGTTCCTAGTCGGAGTAAGCTGTTCAGATGTTACAAGTCATAAGGGCTTATGCTGAGGCTGTGCCAATGGATGGCTAACAAGTGGTTTTACCCAGGTGTGCACACAGCTGTATAGTTCCAATCCTGTGAGTTCTTGTCACATTGTGTGTGTCTGGAAATGTCCTTCCTTTCATTGTTTAACCTATCTCTGTTTTTGTACTGTTGATTTTTTCCCATGCAACTTCACCAAGTGTTGATCTCCATTTATTTTTTTCTTCCAACTATGTGTCTTTCAGAAAGTTTACAGTCCAGCACTATCCTTGCAGGTGTTGATAATGTGTTGAAGGGTTCTTAACCCAGTTTATGTCATTTCAAATATCCTTAGTTGTTTTCTTTGATTGATTGAATAAAACACATGAGTAATGCATTCAATACACATATATTTTCCTCCTTGTACAGTATACAGCGGGCATATGAAATTTAGAGCCATTCCTTGTGCCCCTTTTCACAAAACCGGAATAATAATAATAATAATAATAATAATAATAATAATAATAATAATAATACGATTGAATTGCAGAATGAAGAAACCTTGAAGATTGCTTTTAAAGATTTCTCCTTAAAACAAAAATGAAAATTGAATAAATAAATATTAAAAATCCAGCCTGGCAATTTTAGTATAAGTGTTTGTAGCATGTGCTACAATATCAAAATGGTTCTTCAATCTAGGTACATGTGTAGATAATACTAAAAACTAAACAACAAATGTCCTTTAAATCTGATTTGGTCTGATTATTTTCTTGGAGTTAGCCATCATTACACAATGCCCAGCATATATAACGTGTGGCGTAATATTCCTTTCAGAAATTCTTTTAGCTTATTTTAACTAGCTAGACTGCATTAGCACTACAGTAAGTAGACACTAGGCATAGTTATCTAGTTAACTAGTGCATAGAAAAGATATTAATGAGTCAGATTAGGTTGGCACAACAGCAAACAAATTCAGGTTTAACAGTTCAACGTTACAAACTAACTCTAGCTTAAAAAAAATAATAAAAATCAAACGTCTCTGGAGAGCCTGTTTGAGAAAGGGAACATACCCAATGATGAGGCAGCAGATGAGACTCTGAGAAAAAAAGAAAAAGAAGCAAAAAGGAAGCTGCATTTAAGATTCCTACCTACAACAACCGGTCTTAAGTGTGCTTGTCTGCAGTGACAGCAACAAAAACTAAAATATGGAGCAGATGGACATAAGGAATACACTTCAGGACTGATTACCTCCCATCAGTCCTAGATAGGACTTGGTCTAGGTCTTGTTGCAGGAAACAAGCTCAAGGTTGAAACTAAATTCTGCATTATGGTATGTTGTATTTAATATGCACTTTATTATGCTTAGGTACAAAGGTGGTGGCTGGTCTGGGGAAAAAATACATAAAATGTTGGTGACTACTGAGTAACAATACCTCTAGCCAATCATGGTAATGCATTCACTGTAAGTGTAATATAGTGTAGCACATTGTGGTGCATGTATTGATGCTCATCCTTCCTTTATGGAATTAGCCAAGACAAAATTAGAAGGAAAATAATAATAATTGAAAAAAAAAAGTACATATTTTAAGAAATCCGGTCAGAATTAGCTTCTGCTAGTTAGGTGATTAGCAATCCACTGGCTACATCACACTGGGAGGATCGTAATTGAAGGAAGTTGGGTTATGTCTCCTTGCTTGTTGTGGCATGAGACTGTTCTGGTGAAGTAATGTGTAGTTATTTAAGCTCCACCCTAAGCTTGAAAAAATGGAAATGTGTGTATGTTTGTGTTTGTGTGTGTGTGTTTACAATCAGGACAAAACCGAATGGTTTAGATGAACGAAAGAGAAAGTACACAGTGTGTGCTTTGTCACTGTCTCAGATTTGAGTTGTGTGCCGCACTGCTATCAGTCACAACTAAATCCTGCTGATGTTGTCTTATCCTGCTGTAGCTGGGAAAAAAAAAAGAAGAAGCAGCCTCAGATAACAACATTAGTTCTAGACGAATGCCACTGGACCTTCTCATCTGTTTCCACACACAGCTGATGACAACGATAGCTTCTTGGTCTGGACCAGATGACGTTGCATCTCTTCAAACATGGCACACAACTGCGTCCAAATCTTATACAAAAACATGCGTCTATGATACAACACAAAACACCTGCGTATGTGTGTGTGTGGGCAAAATGTATTCAAAGATCTGCATAAAGTGTTGTTCTTAGTCTATATATATTCTTCAAGTAAACATATAAGTACCCGGTGAGAAATAAAGACAAAAAAAAAAAAAAAAAACCTGTACAGTATAGGGAAAAGAAGGAAAGGAAAAACCAAACCATGTAGATGATGAAGGACAAAAGATTCAATTAAGAAGGGATGGATGGAAGGTAGGAAGGAAGAAGGAACATAAGCATACAGTTTAAAAAAAAATGAACAAATGAAAAGATTAAAAAAAAAATCAAATCAAGAACAAATAGAAAAGTTGCAGATCTGAGAAAGGCCAGCAAAAAACTTTGTGTTTTGCCATGACTCACTTTTACTTTTAAAGGTTTCAGTCTCTCTCTCTCTCTCTCTCTCTCTCTCTCTCTCTCACTCTTTCTTTCTTTCCCCAAACTAACCCTTTACTTATTTATTGGTATTTTTTCATGCATTCTTTTTCTCTCACCTCTGATTCGTGCAGACTTCCAGGTTGTTCTGTTCCAGCAGGAGTAATGATGTATAATCAGGTTTGTGTACACATTCTTGACGCACTGTTGTTTCTTTACACGCTTCCAATTTATATGGAGATGAAGCCGATATAGACGTCTGTGTCAAACGCTAATGTTTCCCGTCTGCATTTCATCCTTCATTGAGAGACTAGAGGCACAAATGGAGCAGCAACCTCAAAACACGAAAAAAAAAAAGAAGTTTTTTTGTTTTGTAATCCTATTCTGAATTACAAAACTGAGTTCTATCTATCTATGAAAAAAGCTTGATAAAGAGAAAAAAAAATCAATACAAAGCTATAACAAAGGAAAAATAAAAAAAATCAAAGAGAAAGATCGAAGAAAGAATAGATGTAAAGATGAAAAAAAGTAAACTGGTTACTGTTAACAAGTAGGAAGGAAGGGGAAAAAGAAAGAAAATATATTAACAGCTGTAAAAAATGATAAAGGAACAGATGGAGTAATCAGAGAAAAAACTGGTTGGAGAAATAACATGTAAAATTTAACAACAGAAAAAGGAGAAATCAAAAGAAATAAAGTTTGTGACGAACTGTTAGTGATGAGTGAAATTATGAAAATAAAAATAGATGAATGAAAGAAAGATGAGGTAATGAGAGTAAGAAAAAACAAAAACAAAAAGAGACATCATTCATTTGTAATGGTGGGAATGCAAGGAATAAAGAAATTGGTGGGTAAAAAACAAGCTAGTTTTAGTGAACAATTGACCATTGAAAAACCTTTTTAAACCTAGATTATATAGTATATACTATAATAATTATAGTATGTAAATTTGCTTATTAGCATTAGGATATCATGTGAATTAGCATGCTGGGACATTCACACTTTTGTTTTGCGACTATAAACCAATGGCTCTGTAGAACTCTTTTCTTTGCTCATTGACTGTATGAAAGCCAAGTGTTTACTTGCGAGTGAGTGGATAAGTGTTTGACCTTCGAGCTGAACTATGGGTGCTAGCAGGCTACTGATGTTTCATGCTTAAGTACTACATGTCATTTATATAATCCAAATCTTAATTAGGACTGCGGTAGAATCTCTGTGTGTGACACACACATACATACACATACCAACACACTTCTGGACCTCCTGAAAGGAAATAATTTAACTAGCATCTCATTTAGCACCTTTAGCATGTCTGAGGTAATGTATTTATCATTTTGAAAGTCTACCAAACAAAAAGGCAGAAATGATGTTGCTTGATTGATATTGCTCACCCATTAAGAGTTCGGCGAGTGTCTGCGGGGTACCCAGATCAATGCTAGCGGCTCGCTAATTCTCCATGAGGTGCCTTTTAAGCTCAAAGCTGCTCAAATTGATCTTCGTTTGCTTCACCCTACGGAATTGAGGTTTCAGAAAAAAAGCAAAAGATATTCACAGACTTGTTTAAAAAAGAAAAAAAAAACAACTAGTCAGCCAATTAACATGATAATCTTCTGGATTAATGAAAACAGCTTATTTTTTAGTAAAAACTTTGGCATTAACAGGGATACCATGTTTAACCTTAACTTTACAAGTCGACTCCTCTCCATTAGCCTTAATTGGCACTGAGTTGCAACAAACGAATACATTTAAATGATCCTACAGACAAGAAAAAAGGAGGGATTCAGATTTTCACATAGGTACATAAAAATAAGAAGTATACAAATAATTTGCTTGTCAAGTTCATATGAAAGTGTTTATAAGTCACATGTTTAATACGTATATAATACTTATTATTTTGATAAAAATATAAATTATACGTTGTCTGATTTTTATTGCTGAGGATTAATAATCTGGTTATACATTGTAAACAGTGTGAAAGTTTGTGTCGGTAAAGGCAAGCATTAGCTGGAGTGTGTGTGCAAAAGTCATGCAAGTTTTGTGTAAAAATCATACCGGGTACTCTAGAAGTTTGTCTGTCTGTTAAAGCAGCAACGTATGATGTGCAAAACAGACACACATAGAATGAAATAATACAAAAGGACATAAAGGCTGTCTCTTCATTTTCCCTACACCATGCCACTGCTTCCTTTCTACTGAATCCTCCCTCTGCTGAAAGATGAAAACAGGAAGTTAGTTCATGCTAGCTGCCCTGTGCTAGCTTTTCTTGGAGAAGTTAGCAAAGTCAAAAATGTATTAAGAGAACTTACCTTAGTTTCTGTGGTTTTAAATGTGATTTATGAAGAAAGATCTCCACTTCAAACTACATATTTTGTCTAACAACAGACAAGAGGTTAATGCTAACGGCTCTTAGCATCCAGTCAATGTGAGTTTATGTCTAGCTAGTTGTGTATAGCTTGACCTTATGGGTGCTAATGGCTCTCTATTAGTTTTAATCTTTTAAATGTTCTCAGTGGCCAATGTTTAAGTTTTTTTCATGTTTTATATGAATGTACATGATATTTTGAAACGTCATGCTAACTCAATGTTCAGTAGCTTTTGCTTCAAAGGAGCTTTGTTTAGCTCAATTCCAGTGTAGTTTAGGAATAAACTTGCTACATCTTATATCTAGACAGAGGTGCATGGCTTATGCTAACTATTCTCTGTTAGGTTTTCTTTAGTGCTAGCTTCATTAACATTGCATGGCAATGTACATTTTTTTAAAAAAAGGTAAAATTCAGATTTTTGTGTTGTGTTAAATGTGCTTTTAAAGAGTAAAAATTCGACTTGAATAATTATTGTTCATGTATATGATTAGTCTTCGCTCTTGTTTTAAAGATCCTTGGCGAACAAAAGCTCATCAGTGTACACGCGCCATTAGACGCGCTCGCTTCGTCACTCATTAACATTCATGAAGATATAATGACTCTGATTAAGATTCTAAATAACACAGTTTTACACGTTTCTCGCTCACAAATCTGTAAACTGCTTGACACTTCCATCACATAACGGTAGCTAATGCGCATCGCAGCAGGCACTGATTATCCTTTTGGAATAAAATATCTCTGAATGTGTTGTAATTAGATCCAGGAGGCAATTAATGGAATTAGTCATCCATGGATCTAAATTGCAGAATGGGCCATAATTTAATTTGAATACTGGCATTTCCATTTGCTTCTTCAATTGTGGGAAAAAAAAAAAAAGAAAATCCATGTTTTACCAAAAAATGGTTTTACCAAAAATTTTTAAATTTTTTTTAAGGCCTAGACAAAATTGCAGTAGATCATGTTTTCCTTTTTGTTATTTATCCTTTGAAAGTCAAACAAGGGATAAAAATTAAAATCATTTGGATTTTAGACTTCCATAAAAGGAAGAAAAAAAATCAGACACTTGTGGTGCATTTCTCCACATGTTAATTTCAACATTTTTTCCATTTAAAATAAAGTTGTTTGATCCGCAAATCAAATCCTTAGTGAATGTTGCATCATCCTGCACACAAACACCGAGTAAGGAGTCTGTGAGCATGTGTGCGTTCATATCATTCAATAATAATGAAAGATGCATTGCCACAACATGAAAGGAGCACAAACAGAGAGGTAATGGCTCTTGGAGAAAAGTTTCTCCAGGGGAAACCTATATAATTACACCGAGCTTGAGATTAAACCTAAGTCTATTACACTATTACTCCCCCCCACCCCCCCCGCTTGAGCACCATCCATACTTAGAAAAACACTTTCCAGCAAGAACCCGAACATTGGATAAATGTTTTTATATAGTTGTAATGATTTTCTCCGTATGGTTGATGTCCACTGTCAGGACAGACTTGATTTAAGAATTTAAATGACAATTACAACCTGAAAACAATTCAAGGTTAACCTTTATTTGGACCATTTTATGCAAATAACATATATTTATGAGAGCATCTGATCACATAGGTGGGCCTTTAAGTTTATATCAAAAACTGGAACGCACAGAACAGCTTCCTACACACAGTGTGTGTGTGTGTGTGTGTGTGTGTGTGTGTGTGTGTGTGTGTCATCACACATCTCATGGTGTTGTAAGATTAACCTCTTTGGTTTATTTTCTTCTTTCTTTCTTTCTTTCTTTCTTTCTTTCTTCTTTATTCATTTTTAATAGCAAAACACAGTGTTAAACAAGATTGGTTATATATCAAGATATCATCACTATATGTTATCACAAACCTGCCAAGAATCTGGCTCAGGAGGTAATTTATGAGGGAGAGTCCCTACAGCCTTATGTAATCCTAAGAAGTGGCTAGACGTATTGCTAAAGGCTGTCTTCCCATCGTCACTTCTTCTTCTGTTGCCAAGCTTAGAAGTGCTGTATTAAATGACAGTTACATTGACAGTAGGAATGTAATTGTCATTTTATATCTAAATAATTTCCTCATAGTCAAGGAGCTCATGATTGTGCATGACATCACACCAGTAGTTTTCATGCTCTTTAGTAAAATTAGTCAGACCTATATCTACCCATGTTTACATAGTGCTTGCTGACTTTTTCAGGAGAAGAAAACTGTGTTCAGATAAGTTGAACGGCTCATGCAGTTGTCTTGTATTGTCAAGTCAAAAATAAATGTTATTTCTTTATCCATTTTTCTATTTTGAGACCATTTACTATTCTCATTTTTGTATTAGCTAAGCTCTTGCATTCAGTCTATCAACCAATCATAGGCTCTGTTCCTGTCTTGCTTTACCTAATTAACGTTTATTATTCCAAATGAAATTCTTCTTTTCCTTCTAGTCCTTTTGACATATTGACTCAATTCCTTTGTGCTCTCTAAGCTCCGTTGCAGTCCTCTTGTACACAACTTCTTGAGTCATCTTTTTTTTTTTAATTGTTGAATAATTTAAATACTCCTTTTAAATTTAATGAGAAAATATACCAATTGAAAAGCTTTGATCAGCATTTTCAGTATATCCACTGCCAGAACAAAACATGTGGTCCAGTGGTTATTAAATTTCCCTTCTAATTAGGAACCTGAACTCACATCATGACAATTAATGACCTTTTTGTATGTTGAAAGAACAGGAAACCAATTTCTCAATTACAACAATTATGCCTATTTTTAAATGTTATTTTATTATACAGTGTATTGCATATTACTAGTATCATTACAGTAAAATCTCGGACTGCGAGTAACTTAGTGTGCGAGGGTTTTGCAAGATGAGCAAAAAAATTAAATATATTTTAACTTGATAAACAAGCAAGGTTTTGTACTACGAGCAGTATGTATGCATTGTGTCTGCCGAGCATCTCGTGATCACTTCTGAGTCAATGGTTCGTCCCTCTCTCGCACTGTGTGACTGAGAGCAATTGTCTCACATGCTCAACATCAGTGCGCATGCCTCATTCGTGTAGTCAACATCCTTGTGCACGTATACTGTTTTTTAAAGCACTGTGACAACGTGTGTTCATGTAAAGCATTTTTTGTTTATTTGCGTGTGTGTCCACGACAATGCAATGTCACAATTCCATGATATCCTCTAAAGTAGGCAAAAACAAGTGTCATTGGTTCCTTGTTAAAGTCACACAAAAAGAAAAGGTTTCCAGTGAGCCAGACAGGGGTAATTCTGTTTGTGTGTGTGTGAAAGTTGTCCTACACAGTAATTTCTACCTCCTCCTCCTTCTACTCTTTCCTCTCTCTCACCTCCCTCACACGAGATTTATTTTCAAAGCACTATGACCAGCACTATGATCTTCTGGTTCTTCTAAAGATTTTTGTTTTTCTGACCATCTGGGGCTCAAAAAGTCATGAACATTGGCAGACAGGAGTCTCTCATGCAAACTTTTGCTGCATAGCTCATACACACTTGCACGTACGGATGAGAAACCCCATACACATTATTTAGATCTGAACAGTTTTCAGTTGCATGTCATGAGCTCCACTCAACAGGAAGTCAGTTATTTTGGGTAGTTTGCAAAATGCACCCAAAGGAATCTGATGTATTCCATCTAGGGTAATTATACAATTGTCGCCAAACCAGCCCTACAGGAAATCAAGACAATGTGATGCTTACTTTTTGGAGGTCTAAACATAAAATTCCTCTTTTTCCAAAATTATGTCATAATGGTGTTGGTATTTCCCCTTTAAATACATCTGTATTATTATTATTATTATTATTATTATTATTATTATTATTATTATTATTATTATTAGGGCCCAAGTACTATAGGGTGCGCAGGACCCTCTTGTTATCCTAAGGATTTTTTATTTTTTTTCCCACCCTTTTGGATTTTTCGGGGGTCTTAACCCGGTTATTTTGGGTCGTTCGCAAAAACATACCGGATGGATTTTGATATACTCCTTAAAGGGAATTTAAACAATCGCCACCAAACCGCACCAATGTGATCTAAAGACAGTGCGGATGCAAAACAGAGATTTTTGATGTCTCAAACATGTCAGCCATGATAATGTCTTTAACGTATGCTGAAAAACGATTAATAACTTTCTGTGTGGCATGATATTGAGTGACATTATATTCAGTGTCTCGTTCAGTGACATCACATTCAGTGACATCACATTGAGTAACATCATAGTGTGATGCTTTTCTTCCAGCATCTGCTGCCTATTGAACACACATACACATCACAAATGTTAACACTCACAGACACAAACACATCTCACACACACACACACACACACACACACACACACACACACACACACACATACATACACACACACATTACAAATTTTAACACTCACACACAAACACACACACACACCTCTCTCATGACACACACAGATGCACAAACACACTTATATCTCAATGTTAACAGTCTTACACTCACACACAAGCATGTATACACAAACACACTCATACTCATGTATATCACACGTCACAAATTTTAACACTCACACACTCACATCTCTGTCTCACACACCCACACACACTAACATGTCACATGTCTCACACGCACATCACACATGTTAACACACAGACTCACATTCACACATTTACTTGTCACACACAGACTGCCACATCCCCACGTCACACACCTCTCTCCCTCACTCTCAGATATACTAACCCTCACACACTAACCTTCACACACACACACTAACGCACTCAACAAATATTTAGGGCCCAAACTGACATCAGCCCTGTATAGTGTGTGATGGTTGTGCGGTGCAACCAGGTGGCGATGGCATTTTCGCGGTCTTAACACACTCAAATAACACACATGTTGTGCGGTGGCACATGGTGCTCGGGCACGTCATCGTTGCTTGCAACTATATTTATTATTATTATTATTATTATTATTATTATTATGGCCCAAGCACTAGAACATCAGGCCTATGTCATCATAGTGTGTGAAGAGCCCTCTTGTTTGTTTTTTTTCAGCATTCATTGCTTTTTGGGGATCTTAGCATGCTCACAAACTCATGAGAATTGTCACACAGGTTTGGATTTGCTGCCATTAGGATGCCTGAGCTGCTGGGCCCTTGCTGCATAGCTGATTCACACTTGTAACCTGGTATACAGTACATTTAGATCTCATTGAGCTGAACAACTTTCACATTGCATGTCATGTGCTCTACTTAACAGGAAGCCAATTATTCTAGGTCATTAAATGTATGCCGGAAAGTGGTTAATAATTTTCTGTGTCACACTGAGTAAGTTTATTGAGGCCTTTTGCAGAAATCCATTTTTCTATCCAATCAGAATGCAAGATATGGTACTTTGTTAACAACATACTACATACTACATTTGTTTTAACATAGCTCATTTTCAGGCATTTTCTTTCAAATTCAGACTATTTCTGATGTCACAAAAGAAATTAAATAATAATAATAATAATAATAATAATATATGAAATCATAGTGTGTGTGTGTGTGTGTGTGTGTGTGGATTTGAGGGTTAAATTGGAATGATGTCTTCAATTTAATCTGCTTATGTCATGTCACGCCAAGCCACAGCCCCGTCATGATCACCTGAGCATTCCTTTCATCTCACTTCCTGTTCCCCACACCTGTTGTCTATCACTGACGTAATTGCCTATCCTATTTAAGTCACGCTCTGACTATTGTGCGCCTTACCAGCCTCAATTCACCAGCGTTTTCTTCCGTCTCTGTCTGCCTAGTTTCGACCTCGCTTTGTTTTTTCTGACCACATCTCTGCCTCTCGATTTGGATTATTGTTATTTGGATATTTCCCGTTGCCGACCGCTTACCTGCTTCCCCAACCACGATTTTGGATTACGGACCCTTATCTCGTCACTCCGGCTATGACCTCCATCTGCTCTCTGACCACGATTTATCCTCGCACCCCGCCGAGCTCACGCTGTCATCCATACGCCGGCTCTGCATGCTCCGGTTTCACTCTACGCCTCAGCCTTCTCGCGCCGGCAAACAGCTCAGGTCACACGCCGGCTCTGCGCACTTCCGCATTCCCCAGAGGAGCGCTGCATACTCCGGCTTCACTACGCCTCAGGCTTCTCGCGCCGGCACACGGCTCAGGTTACACGCCGGCTCGGCGGACTCTCCAGAGGAGCATCAGACACATCGCCCACTCGCCTGCCGGTACTACTTGCTTTTGCATTACAGCAACGCTTTCCCTGATTCACAAGCACTCTTTAACGTCACTTCAATCGGCATACACCCCAAACCTCTGCACTTGGATCCACAGTGCTCTCTACCGAGCCTGACAGAATAAACTGGCCATTGAAATGGATCCAGCAGAGGCAGCTCACCTGAGGGGGGCATTAGAGAGTCAAGGAGCCCTCTTAGGCACTCATCAACAGGAGATTACTCAAATCACTAATACTTTGCAAACCATCACTGAAACTCTACAATCCCTCTCCGCTCAGGTTCAAAACCGACCTCCTCCTGCACCCACTCCCCGAACCCCTCCTCCTCCGGTGTTTTCTCCCTCCCAGGAGCCACGCCTCCCTGCTCCACCTACTTATGATGGGAACCCAACTACTTGTCGTTCTTTTTTGTCTCAATGCTCCCTAGTTCTAGAATTACAGGCCACGTCATTTCCCACGGAACGCTCCAAGGTTGCCTACATTATCACCCTTCTCACTGGAAAGGCGAGAGAGTGGGGAACGGCATTATGGGATGCCCAAGTTCCATGTTGTTATATATTTAAAACCTTTATGGATGAAATGAGGAGGGTTTTTGACCGCTCATTCTCAGGTCACCAGGCGGCAAGCCAATTACTTCAACTTCGCCAGGGGCTCCGTTCAGTATCTGACTACACCATAGATTTCCGGAACCTGGCTCCCTCTAGTGACTGGGATGAAAAAGCGCTCTTCGATTGCTTCCTCCACGGACTCACAGACTCAATTAAAGACGAGCTGGCGGCTCGGGAGCTTCCTTCAGAATTACAGGGGCTCATTGACCTAGCGATCCACATTGATGCCCGGAGACGGACTCGGCGAAGTGAACGTCAGCCAACTCTCGCATCTCACACCTTGGTGCCTGCCTTGGTCACTCCTGAGACACCCCCTGAACCCATGCAGATAGGTCACACACGCATTTCTCCAAAGGAGCGTCAGCGTCGCAGAGATGTCGGTGCCTGCTTCTACTGCGGTCAGACCGGCCATGTTGTTCGAACCTGTCCACTAAAAGGTCAGGCCCCACCGTAGTTCTGGGGATGCAGGGGGGCCCAGCTTCTTGTTCTTCCCCGGACCAGCGATCATGTTTCTCATCACTCACGGTGATCGGTCTTATGTTACACATGCCTTAGTGGACTCCATGGCTGACCAGAATCTAATTGACCTGCTTCCTGGAACCTCTCCACCCAAGGGACGACTCTACTCCCTTTCTCGCTCAGAGAGAGAGGCCATGGAACAATACATTAATGAATCACTCGCAGCAGGGATTTTCCGTCCATCGTCATCACCGGCGGGCGCAGGATTCTTCTTTGTAGAAAAGAGAGACAAGTCCTTCAGAACCTGTATTGACTACAGAGGCTTGAATGAGATCACCATAAAGAACCGCTATCCCCTCCCGCTGATGTCTTTTGCCTTCGAACTCCTTCAAGATGCCCGTGTATTCACCAAACTGGATTTAAGAAATGCCTACCATCTGGTTAGAATACGGGAGGGTGATGAGTGGAAGACTGCTTTTAACACACCCACGGGCCACTATGAATACCTAGTAGTCCCGTTCGGTTTGACCAACACGCCAGCCGTGTTCCAGGCCCTCATCAATGACGTCCAGAGGGATTTCCTCAATGTTTTTGCCTTTGCTTACCTGGACGACATCCTAATTTTTTCACGTTCTGTAAATGAACACGATTGTCATGTACGCCAGGTCCTTCAGCGGCTGCTGGAAAACAAGCTCTACATCAAGGCTGAAAAATGTGAATTCCATGTCACCTCCACCTCCTTTTTGGGTTACTTCATCTCCCCTGATGGCATCCAGATGGACCCCACCAAGGTCAAAGCTGTTACGGACTGGCTGGTACCTTCTTCAATGTGTGAGCTGCAACGTTTCCTGGGGTTCGCCAATTTTTATCGTCGCTTCATCCGAAGTTATAGTACGGTGGCAGCTCCACTTACTGCACTCACCTCTTCCAAGACTCATATCCGATGGAACTCTCTGGCCAAGGAGGCCTTTAAGGAACTCAAACGCTGCTTCACCACAGCACCCATCCTCATCTTCCCGGATCCCGCCCTTCAGTTTGTTGTGGAGGTAGACGCATCGGAGACCGGAGTTGGAGCCGTCCTTTCACAGAGGTCCCCCAAGGATAATAAACTCCACCCTTGAATGCAACTATGGCATTGGAGACCGTGAACTTCTGGCAGTCAAGTTGGCACTTGAGGAATGGAGACATTGGTTGGAGGGGGCGGAACATCCCTTCCTCGTTTGGACGGACCATCGAAACCTGGAGTACCTAAAGACTGCTAAGAGGCTAAATTCACGTCAGGCACGATGGTCACTATTCTTCTCTCAATTTCTGTTCACATTATCTTATCACCCTGGTGCCAAGAATGTCAAGCCTGATGCCCTCTAACGACAGTTCTCCTTCTCCCAAGACACGTCCTTGCCAGAAACTATCCTTCCCCCCCACTGTCTCGTGGCAACGACCCATCTGGATGTGGAACATCTCGTTCAGCAGACCCTCGAGCAAGAACCAGGCCCAAGTGTCGTTCCCCCTAACAAACTCTTTGTTCCTGCCTCTGTGCGCCCTCAAGTGTTGGACTGGGCCCATAGTTCCAGGCTGGCCTGCCATCCTGGAGTGGCTTGCACCCTCTTTCTCCTAGACCAACGCTTTTGGTCGCCCACCATCAAGGAGGATGTTAAAGATTTTTTGGCTTCCTGCGATGTCTGTTCTAGGAACAAGAACACAAACAGACCGCCAGAAGGGTTACTTCGACCTCTCCCCATCCCTCACCACCCCTGGTCTCACATCTCCATCGATTTTGTCACCGGACTACCACCATCACAGGACAATACATGCATCTTTACCATTGTAGATCGTTTTTCCAAATCAGCCCATTTCATCCCACTATCCAAACTCCCGTCAGCCAAAGAAACAGCAGAGCTCTTGGTCAACCATGTTTTTCGCCTTCATAGGCTCCCCATCGACATTGTCTTGGACAGGGGCCGCCAGTTCTCGGCCCAGTTCTGGAAAGCTTTTTGTAACCTCATCGGCTCTACCCCCAGCCTCTCATCTGGATTTCATCCTCAAACTAACGGCCAGACCGAACGAATGAACCAAGAACTAGAAAAGTCCCTAAGGTGCATGGCCTCTCGGGACCCGTCCTCTTGGAGCCGCTTCCTCCCCTGGGTTGAGTACGCCCACAACTCACTACCGACCTCCTCCACAGGCATGTCTCCCTTTCACTGCTGCCTAGACTACCAACCTCCCCTCTTTCCTGCCCAGGAGGAGGAGGTGGCTGTTCCCTCAGCCCTAACATTTGTCCGTCGCTGCAAGAGGACATGGCTGCGGGCCCGCAACCATCTTTTGCGCACATTCCACGTCTCCCAGATTTGTCGCCTGGTCTCTTGCCCACTGTCTACACCTCCCCAACCTCCCCCACCCCCCTGACTCATTGACGGGGGTGAAGCATTCACTGTGAGCAGCCTCCTCAAGTCTCGCCGTCGCAGACGGGGGATCCAATATTTAGTAGACTGGGAGGGTTACGGCCCCGAAGAGAGAACTTGGGTCACAGACTTCCACAGACTCCACCCCGAAGCACCCGCTAGAACGCCTGGAGGCGTTCATAGGGGGGAGGGTACTGTCATTTCACACCAAGCCACAGCCCCGTCATGATAACCTGAGCATTCCTTTCATCTCACTATCTCACTTCCTGTTCCCCACACCTGTTGTCTATCACTGACGTAATTGCCTATCCTATTTAAGTCATGCTCTGACTCCTTCATGTCATCAGTTTATTGTGCGCCTTACCAGCCTCAATTCACCAGCGTTTTCTTCTGTCTCTGTCTGCCTAGTTTCGACCTCATTTTGTTTTTTCTGACCACGTCTCTGCCTCTCGATTTGGATTATTGTTATTTGGATATTTCCTGTTGCCGACCGCTTACCTGCTTCCCCGACCACGATTTTGGATTACGGACCCTTCTCTCGTCACTCCGGCTATGACCTCCGCCTGCTCTCCGACCACGATTTATCCTCGCTCCCCGCTGAGCTCAGGCTGTCATCCATACGCCGGCTCTGCATGCTCCGGTTTCACTCTACGCCTCAGCCTTCTCGCGCCGGCACACGGCTCAGGTCACACACCAGCTCTGCGCACTTCCGCATTCCCCAGAGGAGCGCTGCATACTCCGGCTTCACTACGCCTCAGGCTTCTCGCGCCGGCACACGGCTCAGGTTACACGCCAGCTCGGCGCACTTCCGCATTCTCCAGAGGAGCATCAGACACATCGCCCCTCGCCTCGGCGCACGCCTGCCGGTACTACTTGCTTTTGTATTACAGCAACGCTTTCCCTGTTCAACGTGGAATTCACAATACAGGTTCAAAGCACCACGAAGTGAGTCACAAGCACTCTTTAACGTCACTTCAATCGGCATACACCCCAAACCTCTGCACTTGGATCCACAACGCCCTCTACCGAGCCTGACAGCTTACTGGTAAAAAAAAATAATAATAAAATGTAAAAAAGCATAGAATTTAAAATGTTTTAAACAGGAAGATTTACCATTATAGTAATTGTCTTTTAACTGTTATATCACTAAACAGGTTATTTATTTATTCAGCAGATATTGAAAGTTAACACTTATATGCACACACAATAGCTCTGTCATTACTGAGACCCTTTTTTTTTTCTCATCACACATTTTCAAAGCAGTTACCATAGCAGTTACTTATAGAATGATTGGCTTGAAATTAGATTAAATTAAAATCTAAAATTGAAAAAATCTAAATTATTTTTATTATTATTATTATTATTATTATTATTATTATTATTATTATTATTATTACCATCCATCCACCTATCTTCAACCGCTGAAATCAGGTTGCGGGGGTATGGCAGTAACACCCTGACACCCCAAACTTCCCTTTTCACAGCCACCTCAGTTAACTCTGACTGGGGAGAGCGTCAGAGTTATCATCATTTAACCAATGAAAATCAGTTTAACAATATTAATTTCACATCACTTTCACATTGCATTGCATAGAGATAAGCTTGTGGTGTCCTTACCACAAGGCAGAATAGGAGTTGTGTAGAGGAGGAGGATGTTGTGAATGTAGATGTGAAACAAATGCACCATGGCATCAAACAGTCTGCTCCTCATTTCCTTGAACATCCTATAAGTCTCTTGGCATTACTCCCTCTGTACCTGTTGCTGAATCCCCATTTGTTCTTTTGTTCGTTTATTGAGCATCTTCTTCTCTTGCTGATGATGCAGCTGCTCCCCTCAACTCATTATGCTGTTAATTTCACATGTCTGGAAAGAAAGCCATGGTTTCAATGTCATATGTTTTAATCTTTCTGCTTCAATTCTTTTTGTTTTCAAGTACTCCCATCAGAGGTCTCAGACGGTGTTCCCAAATGCGACCAAAAAACTTTAAGTTTATTACTAAACAACTGTGATACATATGAATTAAAGTATATATGTAATTATTAATTAATAAAATAGTGATAATGGTGTAAATTTGTTGGAGGTTTTTCTGAACCAGTTTCCACGTTTACTGAAGAGTTTGTGGTGCACAAGATGAAGAAAAAAAAACTGACAAAAAATGCATACAAATAAAAAGACAACTGGCACATGAGTCACCAGATACAGAAAAAGAAAATACCGTTTGATTACATTAAACTAATCTTGTATCTGTATCATTTTAAACGGAACACACACCTCCTTTTATCCTTTCATATGGTGATGAAAGTAAAACTGATCTCTGAGCTCATTTTTACTTTAAAATTGCACATCACAAAAAGGCACAGAGAAAGGAGTCAGTGATGAATCATTCGCTAAATCATTCTGACCTTTAACTCTTTCACGAAGAGGTAATTTGTGTAAATCTCCTCCATTCTGAATTTCTCACAAAAAGGTCTTGGGTTTAACTCAACATTTTTTATTGTTATTTTAAGACTATTAAAATAAATTTTCAAATGTCATAATGTGTAAATGCATTTAGACAACGATTTTGTTATTTTGAGTCAACAGTAGGGGTCAGATTATTAACTGAAACATCCAATTCTTTGCCAGAGAATTCCTTTTATCATATATTTCAATCCTCCACACTAGATTTAATGTCAAAGGTTTACTGTAAAGGATAGAGGCAGAATATCAACCAAAAATCCAGAAAAAAAAAAAACTCATACAAAGGTTATAAATTGATTTGCATTTAAAGGAGGAAAATAGGTATTTTATACACAAGCAAAACATGACTTGGTACTTAGTTGAGAAACCCTTGTTGGCAAGCACATTAAGACATTTCTTGCAGTTGGTTACCAGGTTTGCACACATCTCAGGAGGGATTTTGGTCTACTAATCTTTACTGATCTTCTCTAAATCCTTAATGTTTCTTGCCTATTGCTTGTCACTTGATTGCCTTGAGATCATTCACCATCTCCTCCCATGTCGTTCTGGGCTGATCCCACACTTTTCCCATGATCATCTTTACCCCATGAGATTAAAATTTTCATGGAGCTTTAGATCTAGGGTGGTTGATGTTTTCTCCTTCTCACCAAGTTTCTTGCTGATGGTCTGGTAGCTCATTCCAGCCTTTCCAGTACAGGTCTATAATCTTGTCTCTGGCATCCTTTGACAGCTCTTTGGTTTTGTCCATGATGGTGAGATTTGAATGGAAGATAGAGAATCCATTGACAAGTGTTTTTATACACACAATGAATTGTTGAAGCACCTTCTTAAATGCATCCTTGTATCACATGAGCACATAACCAGTCTGTGGGAGCCAGAATTATTGGTGGTTGGTAGGGGATCAAATATTTGTTTTACTCACTGAAAGGCAGGTCAATTTATAACATTTATAATTTTTTTTTTTTTCCTGGATCCTTTAAAATCTACACAGGATTGAATAATTATTTTTTTCCACTGTACATTGATCATGCGTAACATCAAAACCACTGACAGATAGCACTTAAGATAATTATCTTGTAAAAAAATTGCATCTATCAGAGGGTGTGATATATTGGCCAGCAAATGAATACTCAATTACAAGTGATATGATGTAAGCAGGAACAATGAGTAAGCATAGCGATCAGAGCAACTTTTACAAGGGCCAAATTGTGATGGTCAGTTGTCTGGGTCAGAGTAGTATGCAGTGGTTAGTACATAGCAAAAGTGGTCCAAGGAAGGACAACTGATGAACCAGTAGCATGTTCGTGGCCACTCAATGCTGACTGTTTTACATGGGAAGGCTTGGCTGTCTGTTTTGAGCCTGAAGAGCTACTATAGTACAAATTCATGGGAAAGGTAATGCTAGCTATGCTGGAAAGGTATCACTAAAAACAATGCATTGCAGCTTGCTGTGTGGGGGGCTACAAAAATGTAGACCATTCAGATTATCCATGCTGACCCCTGTCCTCAGCCAAAAGCACCTACAATGGGCACATGTAGGTCAGAAGTGAACCATGGAGCAATAGAAGAAGGTATTTAGGTCTTCCTTCACATAATGCAGAGGTTAAGTGCATATCCATTCCTTACCTGAAGAAGGAAAAGCACCAGGATGCACTAAGAGAAGGAAACAAGCCTTTTTTGTAATTTCAGGAATTATTGAGTCTTAGCAACCATATGGATGCTACTCTGCAAGCATTGCTAACCCAAACATTGTTGCAGATCAAGTACACAATTATTACCATCATCATCCCTGCCTCACAGGTAATTTTACTGACCTCTCTGTTGATTGAGATCTCCAATTTGGAATATGAAACCGTATGTAGTTCTGTCATTCATCATGCTGAAAGTCTCAAACTGTAAATTGGATCCTTACATTTAGGAGCACCTGTCACCATCCGGTTTCCCATGATTTTGGGCTTCCCTTGAATGCAAAAACATGGCCTTCAGATTTCCTACAGAGAAAGAAAAAAATATGTATTGGTCAGTGAAATGCCAAAACTATTGTCATAAGTGGTCTCTACCACTCTACCAGTCTCAGACCCAAGTGACCATCACAGTGGAATACAATTATGTCAAGGCTGTGATCAACAATGTGAAATCCAGTGGCCAACCACCTTATGGACCATATGACTGCACCTCAAACTCCTGGTGGGACCAAACCCCATGCAATTCTTTACTCACTCTTGCAGAAAGAAAAAAGTAATTGAGAAATATATCAGTGAGACTTCAGCAGGCATACATCCTTCACTTCAAATCCAAAGTCTTGGGAGGCCACTTTTCCATTGAAAACCAAGAGGGGATCTGTGGCTTTGACTATTGTGGGATTATTAAATATTCTATGAACTCCAGCTATGCTCTATAGTTAGTCCTTGCTCTTTAAAACATCTACAGAAGCAAGAGTATTCACAAAGTTAGACCTTCACAAGGAATAAGACAGAGTGATAAGTTGAAGGCAGCGTTAGCACCACCTAGTGCCACTATGCATACTGTTTTTTTAACACACCAACAGGTGGTGTCTCGGTTTCTAATCCGTTGCAGATTTCTTCCTGCTTATAAGGAGGCAAAACTCTCTTTGCCAGCTTACTGTGTGTTTTCTCGCCTCAATACTTTCGCATTTCATTTCATGGTTTTAACATTGCTGATTCCGCTTAGTTTTCTTGTTTTCTCGCTTCTCATCGGACAATTCGGATTTGTCACTTCCTTCTGGTTTAATGGCTTTGAATTCTCGCTTTTGTTTCCTCGTCTATGGCTCTGCTTAATATTTTAGCTCGACGCCCTTGCTGACGGATCTCACGGCTTTTGAAATCACGCTTTCACTTTTTTGATTACGGCTCTGCTTCACGTTTTGGCTCTATAACCTCGCTCACAGATCTAACGGCATTGAACTCTCGCTTTCGTCTCCTCGACTAAAGGAGTTGTCTCCTTGACTTTAAAGCTGCTTTGCGACAATGTCAATTGTTAAAAGCGCTATATAAATAAAATTGACTTGACTTGACTTGACTTGACTTGACTTGACTACGGCTTAACATTTTGGCTTGACACCCACTTTGACGGATCTCACAGCTTCAGACTCAACGCCTTGCAACCATAATTGCAGCTCTGCACCTGCATCCATCTCTCCACTCCTTCACCACCCTTCTGACACAATAATCTGGCCAAAACCCAATGGATCCAGCAAAGTACGACAGAATGAGGCTGGCCTTGGAGGGCCAGGGCATTCTCTTGTAGGTTTTAATGTGGAAACAATGCTCAATGAATTCTCCACCAATATATGTAGGGTTTCATCTCTGGTGGTCACTCAGAGGTGATTTGAATCTTTAACGATTCGGGTTAATTTGATTAAACTTAAAAAAATATATACAGTTATAAATTCATACAGTTATAATCATCTATCCATCCAGCTTTTAACACAATTTAGTGTATCTTAACAATTCTGTTTATCCCGCGGCCGAGGATTACGATTCAAAATCAGGTATTTACCAATTTATGAGCAAGGTAACATAAGATCTGGGCAAATGTTTAAACTTTAAAATACACGACCAAGACAACAGTTCTTTACAAAAAAACAAGAAACAAAACTAGGCTATTTAATCTCACACACGCACATACACATGTACAGTTTAGAGGGTGAAAGTTAGTGGAGTCCTGTTTAGGTTTAGTAGAACTGAGAAAGTCACAAGAGCAGAGCCTTGGGTTTAATCTTACGGTTTAGTTATTAGTTATTTAGTTAATTTTTAGCTAGGTATGAAGCTTTGTTCATTTTACTTCCTTTACGTGACGGTTGTTCTCATTGGTTTGCCTTCAGCGAAGGGAATCACAGCGTTGCTGATTGGTCGATGCAATGGGTTGAGGTGACGTCTCAACTCATTGAGACGGGAAAGCCCTCGTTGCCTGGTTACTGATGACGATGCTCTGACACTTCTGCAAGCCTCTTCATTGCATGAAGGTGGAGAGTGGAGTGGGTGGCGCAGGTCAGAAATCAAAGTTCAGGCATTGGTTGTGAGCAGGGACAGAGAGGTGTTCACTTGCTTCCTTCAGATGGCATGACGTTCAAAAACGTGCCATGGCTGTTCGGATCTTAGGGTTTTAATCTCACGGTGCAGGTCTGTCCCACAGCCGTTTGTACCAATCAGAGATGGTTGTGAGCGTAGCCATGCCCGCATGGTTCCTCCTTTTTGTGCATACATTTAACCTGTGGTTTTGATCTGTCACATAGGAGGCCATCTCAGTGGAGTTTCAGTAATTTAGCTAAAGTGTATTAACATGAGTCTGGTTCACATGACTAGGATTTCATGCACATCAACGTTCATTGAATATACAGAGCTTTCTTTTGATACCAAACATCCCATTATCTATAGCAAGATTTATACCTGTTAATTACACTCCTTAAGTTCATGATAAGCATGTTGAACACAACACAAATTCTATATGCAAACATGTATATAATTTTATACCTGCCCTTGTGGCACACTTTAACTGATTGACAGTATGTGTCCTTAAAACTTTGTATGATCTCTGTTCTGGGGCCCAGAGGAAACGCATTCCGGGGGATCAGCAACTGCCAGCGGGTTGTGAAACTTCCCTATTCCAAGGACTTGTGCTGCTCTACACCGTTTTGAGTGAGGGTGTGAGATGCTTTTCTCTTGTGCAAGGAAGTTGTTTGCAGATCTGCACCATCTGAGTTTGGAAAAAGTAACCGTTTCTTATTTGCTGATGTCGTGAACTGCACCGGTTGTTTTCGCAATCCATGTTGTAACAACTTCGAGCTGTTCTCCAAGGAGATGAAGAGGGTTTTTGATTGTTCTCATGTTGGCAGGGAAGCCGGAACCAGGTTGTTAAGGCTTTTCCAAGGGTCACGCTCCACTTACGATTACACCATCGAATTTCGGACCTAGCATCCTCAAGTGGATGGAATGACAGAGCCCTATCTGCCGTCTTCCTCAAGGGTTTGTCAGAGGCAGTCAAAGACTAGCTTGTCTCGCAAGAGCTACCCACTGATATTATCTGAATCATGGATTTGGCTGGTCAGGTCGACTCACACTTCAGTTTCAGGCAGGCGTTCAGGAGATCACCTCCCACCAGAAGATCATCTCCTCCCAGGACAGCTGATGTGTCCCCTCCTCTGAGACAGACCAATCAGAAGTAGCCTATGCAGTTAGACAGGCCTCGGGGCACTTACTCAACTGTCCGTTAAAAGGAAGCACCCTTTAGTCTGAATGGCATCATTGGAGGACGCTCCTTCAGACAGCCTCCCAGAATCACATCCTCTACTCCCTGCTACTTTGATCTTCAGCAGCCACACTCACCAGGTTCAGGCACTCATTGACTCCGGTTCTGACCATAATCTGATTAGCCCTTTTACGACCAGGTTGCTAAAGGTCCCTTGTGTGCTCTCTGCTTTCTGTTCAGCCCCTAGAAGGGAGCCCCTTGCCAGCTATCGCATGCTGAACCCTTCCACTTACGCTAAGGATTTAAGGGAACCACTCTGAAGAGATCTGCCTGTTCGTTAGTCCGCTGCTATAGTTCTCTATATGAACCTCTGGATATTTGCAATATTCCCCCCAAATACCACAATCTCAAGATGGACCTCAACAAGGCTCGAGCCACGCACTTCATCCTCATCGACCATATGACTGTCCCAGATACCTCTCCTCCAAAGAGCCAGTTATACTCGCTACCAGGTATCATCCTGGTATCATCATTTCTATCATCGTTTATATACAATCAGTAGATCATCATTTATATATCAAGATGGCGCCGGTGAGATCGCCTGCCGTCACAACTGCTCCAACGTTTTTTACTTTGTTTTTGTCTTTTAAGTTAATTTTCAGTAACTTTAAACTGGCAAATTCATCACCATTGAGTGCATTAAGAATAAGAGAGATACTCTTATTTCTACTGGTTTACAATTTTTAACTCTGCATTCGAGCTGGCTGAGTGAGATCCTGAGGGAGAACAAACGATGCGACCCGAAGTGGCAGCCCAGAGGGAAATGATCTGACATCAGGTACAGGCTGAGAGCACATGCAGACCGCACTCCTCTGCCTAGCATCCTGCTCACGAATGTCCAGGCACTGGAGAAAAAACTTAATGACCTTAGGGCCAGGGTAAAGTTCCAGAGAGACATTCAGGACTGCAACCTCCTCTGCTTCACTGAGACATGGTAGCGGTGCCAGACCTCGCCATCCAGCCAGCAGAGTTCTTCATGGTTCACCGCATAGGACATAGGACTCAGTCAAAGGGAGATGGCATGTGCTTAATAGTAAACAACAGCTTGTGCAACAGCATGAGCGTTGTTCCTCTTACACGCTCCTATGTACCCCATCTGGAACTATTGACCATCAAATGTCATCCTTTTTACCTTCCTCTGGAGGTTACATCAGTCATAATCAGAGCCTTTATTATTCCACCACAAGTGGACACAGTCACTGCCTTACGTGAGCTGCATGAGGCACTCACACATCACCAAACGCAACGCTTATTCTGGCAGTGGACTTTTATCAACACATCACCTGCCACACCAGGGGCGACAGGACACTGGATCACTGTTACACCACAATAAAACATGGCTACAAGGCACAATCTAGTCCCCCGTTTGGGAAATCTGACCATGCCGCCATCTTCCTCATACCAAAATACAAACAAAACAGGAAGTTCCGATTCAGAGGGAGGTCGCACGCTGAACGGACCAATCGGTGGCTGCTCTACAGGATGCACTCGCTGATGTAAACTGGGACATGTTCCGAAACAGCTCCAATGACATCAACGAGGTTACGGAAATGGTTGTGGGATTCATCGGGAAACTAGTGGATGATAACCTCACAAAAAATCAGAACATTTCCCAATCAGAAGCCATGGGTATATAAAACCATCCGCGATGCTCTGACATCTCAACCGATGCTTATAACGCGGGACTTGCATCGGGTAACATGGACTTGTACAAGGTTGCATCATACAACGTCCGGATAGCAGTGAAGGAGGCGAAGCAGTGCTATGGGAGAAAACTAGAGTCAAAGCTCCAACAGAGCCCCCTACTGTACTCATTGTGCAGTGCATCATCCGCACCAAGCTCCCTGACCTGCACTCAATCTACATCAAGCGGTGCTGGACCAAGGCTAGGAAGATCATGAAGGATCTCAGTCACCCCAGCAATGGACTGTTCTCTATGTTGCAGTCAGGAAAACGATTCCGCTCCCTGAAGGCCAATACAGAGAGACTGAGGAGGAACTTCCCAAACTATCGCTTCCCGAAGGCAATACGGTCTCTCAATCAGTACACCACACAGGACTAAACCATTTTGTACATTCACACCTATGTCTCTTTGCACTAATTCTGGGCATTCTGGACATTCATGGACACTGCACACCTGCACATTCATGCACATTTACGTATTCTATTTTATTTCCTTGATTGGTTGCACATTAGGTACTTTAAATACAGCACTTTCAGGCATATTTGCAATAGTGTTTTATTTTAAGGTCACGGGTGGTCATCTAAGCATTTCACTGCACATCGTACTGTGTATGACTGTGTATATGTGACAAATAAAATTTTAATCCGTCCATCCTCCTCCCCATCATCCTCATCAAGAAAAAGGACGGGTTCCTTCGTCACTGCATTGATTATAGAGGACTTAACAAGATAACAGTCAGGAAGCACTACCCCTTACCTCTCATGTCTACTGCCCTTAAGATTCTCCAAGGAGCCGCCCTCTTCACAAAGTTAGATATACACAATGCTTATCATCTCGTCTGAATTAGGGAGCGTGATGAGTGGAAGACACCTTTCAATACCCTGACCTGGCACTATGAATATTTGGTGGTTCCTTTCGCCCCTGCCGTCTCCCAGAACCTTATCAACGATGTACTCAAAGACTTGAGTCTATTTGAATGACATTTAGATTTTTTCTCATGACCTGGAGGAGCACCGTCGCCATGTTCGTCAAGTGTTATAGAGCCTTTTAGAAAACAATTTGTACGTTAAAGCAGAAAAGTGAGTTTCACACAACATCTACCACCTCGTGGCTGGAGATGTAACCGGCCAAGGTTCAGGCAGTCTCCAACTGGCCAACCCAAGCCTTGCGACAAAACCCTCAACAATTTCTGGGCTTTGCCAACTTTTACCGCCATTTCATTTGGGGTACAGCTACATTGCCGCTAACCTAACCTCTCTGACCTCCTCCAAGACACGCTTTTGCTGGAACAAGAAGGCGGAGAGAGCTTTCGCCAACCTCAAGAGAAGCCTTACCTCAGCGGAGGAACTGGCTGGAGGGGACGGAGCTCCTGTTTCTAGTATGGAGTGAACACAGAAACCTTGAATATCTACATACTGCCAAGAGACTCAATGCCCGACATGCTTGGTGGGCATTATTTTTCTTCAGATTCAACTTTGTCCTGTCAAACCAGCCAGGTTCTAAAAACACCAAGCCCAAAGCTCTCAAATTAGTTCTCCCCCTCCATGACTCCATGCCATGCAACAATATCCTGCCGTCTCTCTTTCAATATCCTGTGAAGCAATGCTCCCCCGAATCACCCCTTTGTCCCCCTTTGTCTACGCTCACAGGTGTTGGAATGGGGCTATCAATCCAGGTTGTCCGGTCACCCAGGCTCCGCCAAAACCCGCTTAATCATTCAACAGCGTTTCTGGTGTCCCACATTGGGGAAGGACGTTTCCAACTACATGGTAGCCTGCGCCTGCTGCAAACACAACAACTGGCCCCCGGCTAGCCGGCTAACACCCTCCCATCACAAACCACTGTAGTATAAGTAGATGCTTAAGAAACAAGTCCGGTAACAGTCTACACCAGCAGTCGGCAGCACTCCGGAGCCACATGTGGCTCTTTCATCCCGCTGCTCCCTGTGGCTTTGTAAAATAAATAATAAGTAATAAATTTAAATACATTTTTATTTCAGTTAAAGGTTGTTGTAATCATATAACATTAAAATCTGTAAAAAAAAATTGTCGCTCAAAACATACTTCACACCTGCCGAAGTGCGACACCTGCAGCGATTTATTGAGCTTTTCATTCTGTGATTTTATTCAGTTTGACCGCTGACTGCATGCACGCGATAAAAAGATGATGGCACACAGAAGGAGACAACATTTTTGGTTTGCTGCAGGTGGATAATTTAAGTTTGGCTTTTTATTTCATAAATACGAGGAGTACTCTAATAGACACTGGAAATTAATTTGAAGGTAACCTTCAACCCAACGTCTTTTTTTTTGGAGTTCAAAATATTTTTGTTGCATGCAGAAAATATATATATATATTTTTTTTTCTCTGTAGCAGTTCATTGATTTCATAAATGCAACACACTATAGTTATTTTATTTTTATTTTTTTAACATAGCATGAAGTTTAAAAAAAAGCATGCAGTTTGATTTTCATTTTAGATGTTAAAAAAGTTTCATGTCTCCCGGGCCACAAAGCCTGGCGAGTGAGGAAATTAACCGCTCTCTACCTAATTTATTCTTAAGAGTCAGGATAACACATTCAGACAAAACTGACAAAACTTATTTCACCATTAATCGATTCCGGAGCTGCCGGAAATTTCATGAATCGTGCCACAGCTGAATGACTGAGTACAGTATTTTACTAATCTCACCGAATAAGCAGCAAGGCACTGGACGTCGGACCAATCGGGTCATCTTTTACTTTGTGTGAGTGCATTTCATTGTGAAAATATATCCTTTGTGATCACTATATCCACCAGATTTCTGGTGATACTAGGATTTCCCTGGATGCAGAGACACAACCTGATCATCTCCTGGAAAGCAAGGGAAATCACTTAATGGTCAGAGTGATGCCAAATCCACTGCATCTCAAAATCTCACCTTATGGCAGCCTCGCATCAGTCAAAAGCCTGTAGACTACTAGAGTAACAGTGATTGCCCCAGAAAATAAAGAATTTAGAGATGTTTTCAGCTAGGTAAAGGCAAGTGACCTACCTCCGCATCGACCATATGACAGGCCAGCTAAGACTGCAGAACAGACAAGGGCGTATCCACATACAAACATGGCAGAAACACAACTCCCAACTGTCACGTTCCAAGTCACCTGAGTTCTAACACACCTGTGCCCAATTACTCAGGTGCTTAAATAGGACAAAATGGAGGGATTTTACAAAGTATACACTCTTGTCATTTTTCCAGACATTACCAAGCCAAGTTTTTTTTTTTTCTTTTCTTAGCAATATTAGTTCTGGTTTCCAATTTTCTGATGGACCTAGTGTACATGTTTTGCCAATCAACTGACCTTTGCCTGTTTTTTTGACTATGCCTACGATTTACCTGTGTTTGGTTTTGTAAATAGCGTAGTAAATCCTGTCTTCCTTATCTGCATCCATCTCTATATTACTTGTGACATTATTATTATTAGTAGTAGTACTAGTATTGTATTAATGTAATATTGAATACACAAACATTCCTGACACACAATGATCAATGCCCTGCCCCACACAACATACTGGGTGAGTCATAATGCAGGTGGTCAAATATAGCATTTTGTTGTTCATTAGCGGTTTAAGAGAGTAAAAGTGTTTTAAATGAGAACTGAAGTGTTTAGTTGAGTGCAACTGTGCAGGCTTCCTGAACAAGTAGGCTTTCACCTGCCTTAGAAACAGTTACTGTAGGTGCATCTTTTTTTTTTTTCTTTTCTGGTAGAATTAGCATAAGAGTAATGTGGTCTGAGTAACTGAGCTAGGAGTGGGGCTTTGCTCAGTATGTGCCAGGAATGTTTATGTGAAGAAAATCCAGAGCATTTAATTTAGGGAATTCCTGGCAACAATAAGCAGTTCAAATATCCCCATACAGTTTACAGAACTTGAGCATTAGTTGTGGGGAAAATATACATGCTGAAAATAAGCACAGTGGTGAATACCTGTTCTTAGAAAAAACAACAGTTGTGATTGTTAGATAAAGATCTTTATCTAACAATCACAAACTTCACCAGCAGTAAGCTGAGCAGTAAATAGAAACTGGTATCAAGTGCTTACATCAGTTCTTGTGTAAATATACAAGCCACCACCATTTGACTCACCAGACAGAGCTGCATTTCTGTCAGCATGGTGCAAAACTAGCCCATCTAGCTAACTGGGAGCATCCCAAATGCTGTTGCTGAGGCATGTCTCCATGAAAACAAAAGAACACCGGTCAATGGTCTCCTGCTGTGCCGTCGGCCATCCAGGGAGCAAATATTAGAGAGAAGAACTGAAAGTAAAGAATGGCTGGCAAAGTTTTATTTTTAGCCCAGCACAGATCCCTGCCCATTTGCCATGTTTCTACTTCCCCATACACCACTTGCATCATCCCCTTCCTTGTCCACTGGCATCTGGCAATGGGGTGTCAACCATCTGTGTTTCCTTGAAATGCTAACCCAACAGTCTCACCAGTAGTCTCTCATTGGTTTCAAAGAAGTGAACAAGTATAGGAATAGGCCAGTCACCAATTGGAAAATTTTCAGCAAATAAATTGTTATTTTAAACATAAAAACAAAGCATGTACTTGAGTGCCTCCACTCAAGTACTTCGGCTTATGTCTTCCAGTTCAAACCTGTCAAATTAAGTCACTTAGCTGAAACAGACATCCCCCATCAATCAATCTCCTTTATCCATGGAATCAGACAGACAACCAGCCTACTCTATAAAAACCATCAGAGACTTATATCACAGACAGGGCAAGCTTGATTGACTGGAAAGACTATGGGCCTGAGAAAAGGTTTTGGGGTCTGAGCTTAGTAATGGATCTTCTGCTGTGCTGAGAGTTCCATTCTTGTTACCCAAACAAACCATGTCCATGGAGAAGGCTCAGAGAGAGAGGCACTTCAAAAGATAGCACCTTTGGTGGTATAGATCTACACTAAAATCAGCAGCAACTCTTAACTTTTAGAACCCAGAGCAGACTCCAAACATGGACACTGAGAAATCCAACTCCAAGCACACACGCTCCAATTCACATAAATACTAATTGTGAACACATGAGGTTCATTAAATTGTACAATATATAAGGACCCCAAGCACAATCACACTTGACAAAGTGTATATTCTGTGATCTTTCAAGTTATTACTACAATATTAGGTATAACTGTATAGGCTATATTCTAGTTTAGGCTGGTTTGCTAATCACCTACCTTTTTGACCTTTCCAAACCACCACATAGACAGTTCTGGGTCTAACAATTTAAACCATTTTTTAAAGAAGCAAAATGAATATTGTAAAATCACATGTACAATTATTACAATTCTAGACCCACCAGAACTATGAATATTTTTGCTAGAATTTACACAGCAGCAAGTCTTGGTATTTTGAGTTTAGTAGTTTTGTAGTAGTTTAGAGCCATCACACAACTGAATGTAATCAATAAGTGCAATCAGTGTTAGATTTTTTGAGGATTTTAGGATTCTGTTCTCTTTCAAAAGCTACACTTGATCGTGAAAATGCTATGAGGAACATTTCTTTGTTCAATCGGTTGTGAAGCAAGTGTGTATCAAACACGCCAAATTTTGGCTTATATAACCTCAGTCAGGTGACGTCATCTGATGAGGTGCACCTGCAGTTTATAAATAGGAAACATCCTCAGGTCTTTTTGTCTTCAAGGACTGCATTGTGTTTATGCATGTGTGTGCAAGCGAGTATACAAAAAAAAAGTGTCAGATAACTCACCGATATGGCAGAGTGCGAAGGTGCATGGTTATATGATGATTCCCCAGATAGAAGAGATGCTTGCGGGCTATTTCTCTCCTGGGACATCATCCTCCCTGAAAAAGTCCACACTCCCCACCAAGCCATGTAGACTGACATCTTCCCTGGTAGGGAAAGCTTTTCAGGCAGCGGGTCAGGATGGTGCTACACGGCACACCATGGCGGTTTTGCAGGCCTACAAGGCTGACGTGCTGAAAGACTTGAACGCTGGCGGGTCTATTGATTAAAGTGCGTTCGCAGAGCTACGCCAAGCCACAGATCTCTGTGCAATCAAGCAGACAGCCCGTGTTATTGGCCGCTCTATGGCTGTCATGGTGTCAACAGAGAGACATCTGTGGCAAAACACCATGGGCATTAAGGATAAGGATTATGCTTTTCCTATGAACAACCCTTTGGGAGGTTTCTTCCCCGCCGAACTCAAGACCGTCTGCCACCCAGTCCTGACCTGGTCTGGCTCTCACAAGGCATGATGACTTGGGTGGGGCTTGGCTCTCTTCGCAACCTCCTCAAAGAGACTGGACCTGTGGAGCATAATTTCCACAAAAAAGAAGTCCCGGAGGCCGGTGTTCAAGCCCCGCCACCATTCGTGTTTTGGGGAAAGGTTATGTGTTCGGTCACCTCCTGCCACGTTTCTGGAGGGCAAACACCTAACACCCCCCCCCCATCTACCTAAAGTGTCAAAACTTGGGCCCCTTTCGGAGAAACTGGCAGCATGGAAGCTACTGCTTGTTGTATCTCCTTGGGTACGAAGGACTGTAGAGAGACGCTACAGGATTCAGTTTGTCCTCCACGTTTCAACGGCATGGTCTCCACTTCTGTGAAACCAGAAAGGCCGCATCTGCTAACTCAGGAATTGCAGACTTTGCTGGGAAAAGACGTCATAGACTGTAGAGAACTTGTTCCCCTGCCAGACAGAGAGTCAGGCTACTACAGGTATTTATTGGTTCCCAAGAAAGACGGGGGCTGCGTCAAAATTTAGATCTTCGCCAGTTGAACCGCTATCCCAGGAAATACAGGTTCAAAATGTTGACTGTCAAAATATTTGTTTCTCAAATCCAACCAGAAGATTGGTTTGTGACAATCGACCTGAAGGACGCAAATTTCCATATGGAAATATATTGCCACAATACAGGAAGTTCCTGAGGTTTGCTTTCGGGGGCTTTCGGGGGGCGAAGTGTATCGGTTCCTTGCATTTGGCCTAGCTCTGTCATCCCGCACATATACAAAATGCATGGATACAGTTCTGGCTCCTTTACGACTCCAGGGCATTCGTATTTTGAATTAGATAGACGGCTAGCTGATTCTGGCTCAGTCTGAGGAGCTAGTGCTACAACATTGGAATGTCGTCCTAGCTCATCTCCATTCTTTAGAATTGAGACTCAACGCCATGAAATGCGTTCTTTTTCCTGTTCAGAGGACAACATATTTGGGTGTCACATGGGCTTTGATAACAATGCAGGCGCAGCTGTCTCCCGCTCATGTTGAATCCATTCTCAACACCCTGAAGGAAATCAAGCTAGGCCAGAAAGTGACTGTTCATCACTTTCAGAGATCTTTAGGTCTCATGGCAGCTGCATCCATGGAGATATCTTTGGGTCTTCTGCACATGAGAACGTTTCAGTTGTGGCTAAGAGCCAGGAGATTTCACTCGAGGGCCCCAGAGGCAAATAAGGGACCACGGTTTCTGACTTTGGTCCGTCTTGTCATTGCAAGATGCTAATGACCAATGCGTCCCTCACGGGCTGGGGTGCGGTCTTAGATGGCTGTCCAGCCCAAGGGAGCTGGAGAGGTCATCTTCTCGTGTGACACATGAATTGCCTCGAAATGATGATTTTTGGCACTGCCGAATTGTTTCAGTGCTGTTTCTGCAAGAAAAGTTGTCCTCGGGCTTATGCCCTAGTAATCTCAGAATGTACATAGCCGCTATTTCGGTTAGTCATGTTCTGACTGATGCGGTTTCTGTGGGAAAGCACCCTTTAGTTGCCCATTTTATTCATGGAGCTAAATGGTTGAGGTCTATTTTTTGTTTATTTTAATTTTTTAAATAAATTTTAATATTTTATTTTTTATAAGAAAATTGTGTATAGAGTGATTAAAACAATACAATTCATGTTATGATAAGGAAAATCTCAATGTCTTCCATTCCGGGGATTAAAAACGGTAACAATGTCAATTTTAGAATCTGGAATCCAAAAGATGAAATTTAAAAAGAGGCCTGAAGCACTGCAGGTCTTCAGAAGAGCCTCAGATCCAAGAGGGTCTTAAAGTGGGGAGGGGTGCATTTTAGTTTCTCTGAATGTATAGGTGAGAACCGCTGAATCACCCCTGGGGAGGGTAAACTATTTGCATTTGAATGTTTTCTGATGTTGAGAAGCACACACAGTAACCCTAAAACATGATTATCTTCATCGATGAACGTGATCTAGAACGTAGTAATGTTCACATACTATAGATTTGACATTGAATAGAAGATTGAGGTTGCAAAAATCCTACTCGAAATTTGTAAAAACAGAAGGAAGTCAGAGATGCATGCTGGATTTTGGCAACTGAGACTCAAGGTGGGGGGTGAGTCATAGGCATTTACAGATCTGATGGACTTGGGCAGATGGATTGGAGATAAGTTTACACATATGCACATACAGCACATGGACATGTCAACTCAATAGGCATCAAGTCATGTTGCCATTTGTTGGTGCTGACACAGAAAACTGAGGCCATATTTAAACCAGAAAGTGGTGATAAATTCATTAGAACCATGTTTTAATTAATAGTTGCTCAATTAATGACCACCTAATGAATGAATTATGTTTCATGCCCCCTGGTTATCTATTTATACATTACAGAATATTTAACAGATTTCTATTTAAATTACACCAATTTATCTTTTGGTCATTTTGTTGATTATCAATGCAAACAGTCTTGATGGATATGGGCTTAAAAATTCCATTTCAGTTCGCAAGGATTTTAATTTATTTTTTTTCAATGAACTTTAAATTTAGTGACTATTTTTGCTGTGCTGTATCACTCTTTGGAAAGGCTGAAGAGATCAGGGATTTTAAGTTACAACCTTTTGCCTGTAATACTTTATTTAAGACAGTGCTGAGCAATAACCTGGCTTGAGTTGCACAGCCAGAAAAGCCTCCAGGTAAATGTAAGGGATGTCTGATTTAATGTCCCTTCTGTTTCAGAGAGAGAGAGAGAAAGAGAGACCTTGGAAAACAGCTAGTTATTCTGAAACAGGGGAGGTTATCAGCCACCCTAACATTTCGCATTTTTGCTGCAGAAAGTAGATGAAATGAAATTGCACTCTCGCACTATCGATTTCCTCACATGACAAGCATGGGGATTAAGGCATGAAGTTATGATGTACAAACCTAGTGAAAAAAAGAATTAATTGGAGGACAGAAGAAAGTTGTTTCAATTCTGGGGAAAAAAGTACATTTCTGAAATGCCTATAAGGTCATGCCATGGCATTGTTAAGGGAAGCACTTCATTTACTCTGCTATTTGAGACAAAAAGTTCAGCAAAATATATAACAGGGTACATAGATTTAGGAACTTTCTTTATGAAGAAAAGCTATACAATCCCTACAAAGAGGCCACCTATTGACACCTCTCAGGTGACGCCCCACCCACACACACACCAAAACACACAGAAAGCAGATCACTACATACATAAAATTTACAGATTTATTATTTACATAAAAGCAGACATTTCGCTTTTTATAAGTATATATTTTTCACGTCTGTGAGGCAAGTATACACAGAGTTTCGGTTCATTTTCTGATGAGCTCAAGTTAGCGCACCCTGTTTGCTTTCATTATTTTAAAAAATCATAAGGGTTTTTCGTCATCGTGAGTGCACTTAAATAAAAAGTGGAGTCTTATAAAGGCTTGTACACACGCTGTCCTCTCGTGGAGATCAAAGGGCGGCATTCCCCTTTTTAAAGTCTCTGGGGCACGCCACATCGTCCCGCTCGCCTGCCACTCTACTTAGTAAACTCCACTGCGCGCTGCTTTTTAAAGTCCAGTTTCCCCAGCAGACCCCGAGATTCACTCCCTGCTGTGTTTCAGTTGTGCTTAGTTAGGCAGCCCCACTTCTTCGCACACCTGCAGTGTGCACCTAGGCCGCCTACTTAGTGAGCTTTGGAGTGAGTGAGGAGCGATATTGATTTGGGCGCACGCCCATCACAGCCGCACGCCATGACACAAGTATACATTTACTTTTGATGCTTAAATTTAATGCAAATAAGAAACGTCTATATGTATTACTATAATTTTAGTACTGTGATTTGTATTTAATAAAGTTTTGCCAGTGGTGGTACAGCACAACTGGGGTCATTATTTATTAAAGAATGTAACAGCGCACTGCATTTCATTCTCATAATACCGCAAAAACATAAGCGGGGCTGAATGACAACGACATCTGCTTACACTGTAGCACGGCCTGACAATGTTTTAATTTTCTAGTTATTTAGTTTCATTTATTTCGGTATTATCTACTACAAACTTAAAGAACACAAAATTTAAGATGACCCAAAACCCTACACTGTAAACCCGATTAAGTTGGCAAAACTCCAAATAATTGAACGTAATCAGTTACATAAAATCATTAAATTAATGATGTTTCCAATTTTAAGTTAACAGAACCATCAATTTTTGAGTTTGTTGAACTTGACCAAATAAAAAAAAAAAAAATGCTGCAGACCATCCAACATGGGAATCAAACCCAGGGCTTTCCGCATGGCAGGCAAAACACTTACGACTGCGTCACAAGTGCTCTTTAGATTTTATGTTGGTGGAAGTTTTACTTAAGTTATTGTTACTTACGTACTCAAAATTATTATTTATTCAATTATTTAGGTTAACAGTACTCAATGTGTTTAATTACTTTGAGCATTAGGGTTTACAGTGTACAGGCGTAGGCTTTCTAATTACACATGATAAAATCTAAAGGCTCACTGTGTTAACATTTACTTTGCTTAAATTCGATACTAATAAAATTTAATTCTACATTTGTACTGTAATTTTAGCACTGTGATTATGAATTCGTTTAAGTACAATGTTACACTTGATTTTATCCGCTACTAGGTGCAGCTCTAAAGGAGCTATTAAATTAATCCTTGAGAGAATGAACTAAGGTCTGACGCCTCAGTCTATAGTTATATAGCGCCACTCAGTGGTAAAAGCCAGCAACTGCATACCGTCGCCGTGAGGTGCTGCGACAAAACTAGGAGACCGCTCGTCACACATCTGTACAACTATTACAAAGTTTTGTAAATTATGTAATCGGTTCCCGATTTTCTCCATAATTTAATTGTCGCCAATTACCGCTCCCACATCAAGTCTACAACTATTACATGTGATTGATGTAAAAGTTCTAAGTGCCTCCCATCCTTCCCATTTGAAAGAGCTCTTTCTAGGCGCCCAGCTGCAAGAGGCTACAGCATCACCTGAGATTTAAACTCGAAATCTCTGGATGACAGTGCGAACACTTGGTGGCTAGTTACTATTACTTTAATAAGTTAACAAAGGTCTCAAAGCTCCCTTAAAGTGTGCATGTTAAAGATGAACTACTTCTCAGGTAATGTATTTTCAATACCCCAGGCTCGCTCTCTTTCACTCCTCCTTCAAAGCCTTGACAAAAACTTGATTTTAAACTATGCATTTGCATAATCAACCATCAACATGCGATTGCTAACTACTGTGCCACTGTGCTACTCATACAGTAGTTCTAGAGTTTTTTTTTATTCTAGTTAATACAAATATTAATTATTATTAATTCAATATGCATTTACTAGGTAATATCAATCAGAAAGTACTTCGTTTTACATTTGAAGTGACCATTTTCTGCTACACTGCTACACATTTACTAAGAAAACCAAAAAAAAAAAAAAAACCTATTATTCAAAAGCAAGATGTCCTCAGCGAATAGGACAGCCAAAATGAAAAGTGTGTGTGTGTGTGTGTGTGTGTGTGTGTGTGTGTGTGTGTGTGTGTGTGTGTGTATTCATTTTAATCTCCTTCATGAGTCTCTTTGCAACATCTGGAGGCAGTTCCTTAAGGAACATGGAGATGTAATTCCCAAAGCTTCTGTATATATTCTTGCCTGCATGCCTCTCCTCTTTGAGCTCTTTCAGCCTCTGGCAGCATCAACAGCATTTTTTAATTTTAATTTTTTTTTTTTTTTTGTGGGTGTACTGGATGAAATAGAGGATGAAGATGGTGTAAATTCTGTAGATGTGGATGATGTTGAGGTGGATAGGCTGGTAGAAGGATCAGATCAAATGTAGGAGAGAGAATGACGGTGAGCTCTTTGTCTGGCATCTAGATCCACAGTATCATATTAACATATATTAACACTTGAAACATGAGACGTAAAATCTAAGGCATTTCAGCTCACGAACTCAAATTCTGTGGTTGGCATTGAAGAGTCCACAGTGATCTCAAATCCCTATGAAATGATCATGTTCTGAATAGTAATTTTGTGCTAGGATGTGTGAAAAAACATGCTGAAGCTTAAAGGCAGAGGTTACGTTAATGACACGTATTCAGCATAGAATAGGTAAAAAGGGGTAAGATGTCCTAGTGGTGTGGCAAATGTACAAACCTGAAAATATAAAATTTTATTTTAAATGCTTTTAAAACTGTAATTGAATTTTTCATTGGAAAAAAAATAAAATAAAATTATGACAAACCTCTCTAGCATTGGCGGGATAGTGAGACAGACTGAAGAGATTCCATACTTCCATGCATTGAAGCCACTGTTCTTTGCATCTGTTATAATGCTAATTTTACAATGTTACAGGGTTAGCTATAAAACTTAATCAAAAGCGACAGGTAAAACATTTATCGTATTACATTCTGGATAATTGGTGTCAGTGGACTGGTGAGTGATGCTCAGCCAGTGCAAACATCTGATGGTTGTGGTGGACAATAAACTGCATCATCGTCGCCATCCTTGCTTCATTTATCGATCCTTTTCCCATCGTGCATCAACGTATCGTTCCCGGACTTGCTTCCATTTATTTTTTTCCGGTTTCTATGTTGACATTTAACATTTAACAATTGGCTTATTACCCGCCACTTGTTTTGACATGCATATTTGTCACAATGCAGTGGTAAAGACACATCATACAGGTGAGGGTAATTGCAGACGTGGTCACAGCTCTTTTTTAAAACTTCCCGCCATTTTTCACATGCCTTCTGGCAACACCGACCTGTTTACACAAGCTACAAACCAAATGAATGCAGTATATGGGAGGCAGCCATTATACAACCATGTACATGTAATTAAAAGCAAGTGTATTTCCACCCAAATGTGTCATTTCAGTGTCTTTTTAAATGAGCTACTGCTGAGCCATGACCCTTCCAGAGAACAGTAGAGCTGGGCAACAAACTGGGGAAGGGGCTCTCTTATATAAGGTCAATATGTCCAAAATAGGCTAAAAAAAAAAAAAAAAGTTAATTTTGCATTATAAATTTAATAATTTAAATCTGCCCTTTAAAAAGGCATGATTAAACAAATATCAGATGCAATGAATCAATAAATTCAGAAACAAAACTGACCTTCACTGAATTATTACATGTCATGCTAATGGCATTTATACATGATTTTATCCTCATCCTGCAATAATAGTACATAAAGTAATAACTGAATGCCAAATCATACTTTACTTACAACACAAATCCCCAGTAAGCTGGTGTTCATCATGTTTTATTTTAGTGATTATGATGAAAAGGTTAATTGAAATGGCATCATGGGCCAGGGGAATCGATACAAAATGCCCTGATGTTTTATTAAATGTTTTAGACGACATGCAGTGGAACAGTTTGTAATGGAAATAAAATTTTAATTTAGTTCATTTTACAGCGACTGATTTAAGTGGTACTCACAGAGGTGTCACGCTGACTTCCTGTTTCCTAGTTTACTTTTCTGGTTCTATTGTTCCCCCATTTGGATATTCTGTGTTCAGTTCATATTATAATTGTATCTCATTTAGAAAATTTAAGTTTAAATTTGCCTTATTCATGTGGGTATACAAAGTTTTTGCATTTCCTGATGAGCCCTAGTCCATTTATTGTCAGCCTTTTGTTAATTGTTGTTTTATTTTCCCTCAATTCCTAGTTCTTGTCGCCAGACCAAGTTGATTCTCCTTCTAATCCCTAGAACTAGTTTCTGCCTCTTTGTATCCAGGATCCTTAATAGTTTCAGCCATATGGTCTCCAAAAGTATCACGCATTCTTGCTTCCTAGCACTACTGTTTTTCTTTTAATTTCTCATCACAAATATACAGTATTTAACATATACAGTATATGCAAAAAACATATAACTTTAACTTTTAATGCAATTTCACTTATCAAAACTTGTTTAGTGTCTTTGAGGATTAAGGTCCTAAATATTTTGTGATATGGAAAATGTATTATTATTATTATTATTATTATTATTATTATTATTATTATTATTATTATTATTATCTCTGCAGCAGTCATATCACAGGTGCTGTGATGTAAAGCAACGTGTAAAACTAATTGAAATCTACAGAAGACTTCAAGCCCAGTGCACTGATGAGTCTCTTTGCTGCAGTAAAACACTTGAACAGTGCAAACAGTTTAAACAAGGCTGTACATCGTAAATGATGATTATGCCAGCTGAGGTAGCTTGAAGCCAACAGCAGTTGTTCTTGTGAACATTCATAGAGTAGAACTCCTGATCCTCGAAAATGTATGGATAACTTGTCACCAACTTGCAGAAGAGACGCATCTCTGTACACACAATCATTCACTAACACATTTGCACATTACAGAAACTTGGCTGAAAGTTATTGCCCCATCCCCTGTACAGTCCTGACCTCACTCCAAGCTGTTTTCACATGTTTGAGCCATTAAAGGAGTTCCTGGGTGGCCAGTGTTTCAGATGTATTGCAGGCAGTCCGATCAATGGCTGAGAAACCACTAATAACCACTGGGAAAAGTGTCATTAGTGTAGCCGGAGATTAGACAGAGAAATCTATCTAGCCTTGAAAGGTTGTGAGCTATCAGAGCAGAATGTATAAGTTCATCATTTAAAAATAGTGTACAATTTACCATGTATTAAAAATGATAATAATAATAATAATAATAATAATAATAATAATAATAATAATAATAATAGAAACATTCATGCAAGTGCTTGTTCATGTTCAGCTTGATATGCAAAGACCTGTTACCTTCTTGTTCATTGAAACATTCAAAATAGGACATACAAAGATGAACTGAGATGAAAAAGATAAATGTTTTACATTGTTGCATGTTTGTTTCAGAGCTAGTTTGGCATTTGTGAGGCTATGAAGACAACAACTTAGAACAGTGAACGATTTAGCTCGTTTTTGTTCTGCATTAAAATAATAATACATGCTGGTTCTCAAATTAACGAGCAAGGTCTCCAGGTGAGGCATAATAGAAAGAGAAATTGTCTGAAGAAAAGATAATTAGTTGCTACAACTGTAGGTGGTTTTCTTTAAAATGTAGGTGTTTGATTTGGCCTTTTTTCGCACATTTTGTTTTTGATATATACAATGAATTTGTTTGCCTGAATTAGAAAATACGACATGTTAGAACTTGCTTTGGGTTCTGTTATTGAAGTGAAATAAATAAATGGTTGTGTTTTATGAGTGTTGATCTCTTACACACTAATATTAAACAAGAATCTACCAGTTTGAGTTAAATCGATGCTGCTGAAGTTAAGTGATACTGTAGCTCAGCATCAGATTATTCTTATTACTTCTACAGACAATCTTTATATAGTGATATCAGTGTTAACCATCACACCTTATCGAATCCCCTTCTTTGTGTCCATGTTGTTGCTGTATTCATTTAATAATTAGTGAGGAAAGAAAAAGAAACATCTTTGGTTAGAGAAGTTTAATGCTATTATCTTTTCACATTTCCACGTTTTCATTTCCTTTGGAGCAGATGGAGTGAAGATTTCAAACAACCTGTTTTCTCAGCTTTGCTTCCTTTTTTTCTTTTTCTCGATAGGAAGACAAACATTTCTTCTTCCAGACTTTTGGGAAGATTAAATTCAATTTGTCTTGCTCTGGCTGCGAGTGTGGGAGGCACAAAGAGGAAAAAGAGACAAGATAAAAGAAACGATAGATAAACCACAAGCAAGAAGAAATACATATTTTCTGCAGTGTTATTAATTTTTCTTTTGCATTATTTAAATAACAAACGTATAGCATTTGATCACATAAAAAGGGATTCGTGTTAGTATTCAGATGCTTTTGGCCTTGTTTCAATTGTGTATTTCTCTACTGTTTGCCCCTTAAAGATCTCTGCTATCCGAAACAAACAGTCCATCCTTGACCTTTTTCACTTTCATCTCCACCTTAAAACCTTCGCCTCAAACCTTTTGGCAATAAAATGACTGTACTCACACAAAGTTTAGGCAAAAAGTAAAAGAACAAAAAAAAAAAAAAATTGTTTTTTTTTATTTATTATTCCTTGCCTGGAGTTATTCTACACTTACATAGAAATAACATTTATGTAAAATGAAATGTGTAGCTGTAGCTCTGTCAACAGCAGGATCATCCTAGAGGTCAACCTAGAAAAGTCATTCATAAGTTATTAAGGTAAGGATGGGTAACACAGTGGTCTATGGTTAGCAATGTCACCTTGCCAAGGTCTGGATTCGATTCACGCCTCTTGTCTGTGTGCATGCAGTTGGCATGTTCTTCCTAGGCTTGATGGGTTTCCACTGTGTACTCTGGTTTTCTCCCACAGTCCAAAATCATGCCAATTAGGTTAATCGGTATTCCCCATTTTATCAGTGGAGTGTGAATGAGTGTATGAGTGCGTGTGGATTACCATCCTAACCAGGACTTTCCCCAAGTCTCCTAGGATAGGTGTCAGCCCTGCCGTGACCCTGGATGCAGTATAAAGTGGTAAAAAAGATGAGTGAGGAAAAGAACAATTAAATACTAATTTGCGTAAAAATTATTATTTGTTTAAAGGAAATGTTCTTGTAGTCCAAATAATTTAATCTAGTTCGTATCCTCTTTCTTATTTCCTTTTTATAATTTACACTAAATATTTATTTTTTTAAAATTGATCGCTAGCCTGCAAAGTATTAATACAATTTCACATATATTTGGTTAGAAGATGGAATTAAAAAAGGTAATTTCTAAATTTAATAGTGCATTCAGTTTTGAGTCACTCTGTAATTCTGAGCAATTGTAAATAATTTTTCCATTTTTAATCAATCTAATCTGTTAGTTACCACTTATTTGGCTATTTACTTCCATGGATACCGACTAAAGACAAAAGTTTAGGCACCCCTTGATAAATTACAGGTTTGGTGATTTTTTGATTGAAAAGATGTTAACACGGTCTCGCTTGGAAATGGAAAAAAATGCACAATATTGATGCATAGTTACTTTATATGCCATAAATTGAACAAAAATAAAAAAATAAAAACATTATTATGGCACTGTGCAAAAGTCTGGGCACCCTAAGAGTTCCAGAGTCTCAGATTCTTTTTTACAAGGTTTCAGACCTTAATCAGCTCATTAGATCTGATGCATGGCAACAGCTGTCATTAGTGAATGCCAATTTCAAAACTTTACAAATACTTTGACTCTTAAAACCTTGTGCCCACACTTGCAGACACTAAACAACCATGGGTTCCTCTAAGCAGCTGTGTAAGACTCTGAAAATGAAAGTTATTGATGCCCACAATGCAGGACAAGGCTACAAGAAGATAATAAACATTTTCAGCTTGCAGTTTCCACAGTGAGAAATGTAATTAAGAGATGGCAGATCAGGGGAACTTTGGAAATCAAGATGAGGTCTGAAAGACTCTTGGTGAGAACTGCTCGGGTGCTGGTCAGAAAGACTAATCAAAACCCCCATTTGGATGCAAAAATCTTGGAGGAATATTTAGCAGACTCAAGACTGGTGGTGCATCGTTCCACTGTGTAGAGATGCTTGCACAGACAAGACCTTCATGGAAGAGTCAGCAGAAGAAAACCTTACCTCCGTCACCATCATAAATCCAATGTCAGATGTATGCAATAGAACATCTACAGAAGCCTGATGCATTTTGGAAACAAGTGCTGTGGACTGATGAAGTTAAAATAGAACTCTTTGGCCACAATCAGCAAAAGTATGTTTGGAGAAAAAAAGGGGCAGCATTTGAAGAAAAGAACACCTTGCCACCTATTAAGCATGGGGGTGGATCTATCATACTTTGGGGTTGTGTTGCAGCCAAATTCTGGAAGCAAACAACACACCTTCTGTAAAAAAGCTGAAGCTGAAAAGAGGATGGCTTCTAAAACAGGACAATGATCCTAAACATACCTCAAAATCCACTATGGAATACCTCAAGACGCAAGCTGAAGGTTTTGGAATGGCCACCACAGTCCCCTGATTTAATCATCATTGAAAATTTGTTGGTAGATCTTAAAAGAGCTGTGCATGACGACCAAAGAATATTACAGAACAAGAAGCCTTTTGCAAGGAAGAATGGGTGAAAATCCCAAGTACAAGAATTAAAAGACTTTTAGCTGTTATATCTGCCAGAGGAGGTGTTGCTAAGTACTGATTATGTAGGGTGTCCAAACTTTTGCACACTGCCACAATAATGTTTTTTTTCTTTTTATCTTTGTTCAATTCATGACATAAAACATAACTATGCACCAATGTTTGCTGAAAATATTGTGCATTTTGTCCATTTCCAAGATAGACTGTGTTAACATCTTTAAAAAAATAAATAAATAAATCACCAAAATCTGTTAATCAAGGCGTGCCTAATCTTTTGTATAAGACCTACTTACTATACCTACCTATAGTGCATACTTACTACTTAGTTACTATTAGTTAGTAATACTTAGTTGCATACTTCTTTACTTATGTTCTTACAGTGGTTAGACAACGGGAATGGCTATGACCGCCATGCTCACCGCCGCGGCAAAATGACAGCGGCCAAAATAAATCAGTTGCATTTCAAAGTCATTCGTTCGACATTTTCTCTCGTCGCTGTTTTACAATATAATTAAGTCATACGACTGTAAGTCATAACGATATGTTGTATCGAAGAAATACTACAGTGATGGTAATTTCCACATGTGAGTACTTTATACAACAAATGTGAAATATCTGAACCAGAGCTATTGATATTTACTATACTGTAATAAAAAAAAAATGTAAAAAAAAAAAAAAATTGGTCAAATGTTGTTTAGACAGATTATTAATGTCACTAGCTGACAATTTTATTTGTAAAAAGAATTAACTCTTATATAGCATATATATGTTTGTATCTGTTTATTGTTATTAAAAAATACTTTCAAAAAATTTAGAAATGACTGGAAAATATACTTTCAGAATAAAAAAATTGAATAACTCAAAAAAGACTCTAAAAATACTGTGTTGGGTTATTTTGACCCAACAACTGGTTTATTCTTTATTCTCTGACTTCTCCAAACGGCAACCTGCAAAATATTGTTGTTCAATATATATTCAAAATATTACTGTTATTTCTCAAAACCTCCATCGGTTATTAAAGATAACATCTATTTAGAAAAATGCCCCAATGTTTTCGGAGATTTGAGCTTCAGAAGTTTCCCGGCGCTCTGCGCATAGCATCGGCCCAATGCAGCCTCATCTCGTAAGGAATTTCTAAACATTTTCTAAATGTGTGCTATTGTTGTTTACTTACAATATTTGTTAATTTAATTCAAATGAGGTTTGGGCTCGGGATGTTGAGCATCGTTATCCTCCTCTTTAGTTTCCTACGTAGTCTAATCAGCACTCAGCCGCACGCATAAAGTTTTCCAGAGCGCAGCGGCAGAAGTAGACTAATAATGAATGCGTCGGGAAAAACAGGAAGGAGACTGACTCTGGCCATTTTAATAATTCATTGATACATTAGTGATTTCTTTGGTTTCGGCTGTAGTGATGAAGGTAACCATGTCATCTTGTCTTCTGCGCAGCCATGGAGATTCACGTTTCATACGAACTATGTCATCTAAAATTTGTTTTCCATTAGTTTATATAAAAGCAGCCATTTCACTTTCTATAAGTATACATTTTTCACATCTGTGAGGCAAGTATACACAGAAAACAATACAGAATAGTGCACCTTGTTGCTTTCATTATTTTACAAAATCATAAGGTTTTTTCAACATGCATGCACTTAAATAAAAGTAGAGTCTTATAAAGGCTATGTACCTTATATATTTTTATTACATAGTTTTTTGCACATTAATCTTACTTTTAACTTTTTTCTGATGCACACCCAGAGTCTGCTTTCTGGCTATACACTAGTGTTACACATGATCTAATCTAAAGGCTAGATATAAAGGTAGACGTTTACTTTGCATAATTCGATGCAAATAAGAAACTCCTTTGTTTAATTTAAATTCTAAATTTGTACTGTAATTTTAGTACTGTGATTGTAAATTTGTTTAATGTTTCACATGTATTTCGTAAGGTTTTGCCAGCGGTGGTACAGCGCAACAGGGGTCATTATTTATTAAAGAAAATTATAATGATCATATTGCATTTCATTCTTAGAATAATGTAAAAACACGAGCAGGGCTGAATGACATCGGCATCTGCTGAAGCAGTAGAACGTCCTGACAATGTTTTAATTTTATGGTCATTTAGTTTTTACTAATCTACTACACATTTAAAAAACACAAAGTATAAGATGACAGAAAACCCTACACGCGTGCAGTGTAACACATGATAAAATCTAAAGGCTCACTGTGTTAACGTTTACTTTGCCTAAATTCGATGATGATGAGATTTCATTCAATTTTAATTCTACATTTGTACTGTAATTTTAGAACTGTGGTTATTAATACGTTTAACTACAATGTTTCACTTGATTTTATTCGCTACTATGTGCCGCTCTTAAGGAGCTCCGGCTCATTAATCCTTGAGAGAATGAACTAAGGCCTGAGGCGTCAGTCTATAGTTATATAGCGCCACTCAGCAGTAAAAGCCAGCAAACGCACAAACCCAAATGCTGCCGCCGTGAAACACAGCGGTAAAACCACTATTCAGGTTGACTAGGTGCGCTGTCGATGTATGCGCTGAAATATTTAATCAGTCATTTACAAAACAGTGCTGATGTTTGGTCATGTGTGATATCGGGGGCGGGGGGGGGGTGAGGGGGGGTACTATCTGTTTAATGTCAATAATATCTGTAACATTACATATTTTTATTTGTCGTGGCTCATGAGCTGCATTCATTTGTTATTTTGTGTACCTATGTGTAATTATTCTATGAATTAGGTGTCAGATTTGTGATTTTCAAAAGACTGACTGGAGCACAACTTGTCAAGTTTCTCAGCAGCTCAAGATAGATGTTAAGATGGCGTTGAATGAGCTGGATAGATTACATTCACTATTAAATCAGCAGTAAGGGGCTCCTTATTTGGTGTGGGCCAAGAATACTTTCAGGTACTAGTGTCAAAGTCAAAAAGTTGAGTTCAGCATAACGGTTGTACAACATTTTTCAGCATGCCGCTATATTATCAGCAGAGAAAAGTAATTTCACATGGCGTCCCCAAAAATAGAAAAGAAGACAGCAAAAACAGGGCTTTTAATCAAGAATGGACAGACTCTTATATGTTCATTTTTCCCACAGGCAGTTCAAAAGGAGTAAGTCTCATATGTTTTGAGACCAGAATAATTTGAAGTGTCACTGCAAGACAAAGCACACATCTCTAAGCAAACAAATCCACTTAAATTCAAACCAAGTGCACTGAAAATAGTTTAGTGTCAGGATAGAAAAGAGAGAAACATGAAAAAAACCACACACACACACACACACACACACACACACACACACACACACACACACACACACACACACACACACACACATTTGTTAACAGAAGGGTTGTCAAGGGTTGTCTGAGCAGTGTAGATGAATCTTGAAATGAGTGGGAAAAGGATTTACTTTTTATATTTTTACAGCTTTTATTTTACTTGAAACAAGAAAACAAAATGAATTTTCAATTAGACTACTTAATATTTATGATCTTACTTTCTTCCCTCATAGTTATGACTTTAATCTCAGGTTGAGTCTGAATTATAAGATTAAACTCAAATAAAAAATGAATAAATAAATAAATGAATAAATAAATAAATAAATAAATAAATAAATAAATAAATAAATAAATAAATGCCAGTAGTGAGTAGTGACCCTAATTCTCTTCTGTAATAATCTCCTCAGTTAAATATGAAACATCACCAGTTATGAATATAATACAAAGTGCAGAAATTAGGCTAATTGGTGTTCCTAAATTTGCTGTAGTATATTTGTGCCGTGTGATGGATTGGCACCCTGTCCAGGGTTTATCCTGCTTTGTGCCCAAAGTCTCCTGAGATCATGTTCTCCCTGTGCTTTGTGGGTTTCCTTCAGGTACTCATGTTTCCTCCTACAGTCCAAAGACATGTAGATTAGGCTCATTTGCATTCTCAAATTGCCTATAGTCAGAGGGGGAAAGAGGACTAAAATTTTGTAAAAGTCCTGTTACTTCAGTGAAATTTTTCCTGAAGTAAAAGTAAAGTTACCATTATAAAAATCTACTCAACTAAAAGTTAAAAGTAGCTCATAAAAATATTTTTTAGTTTTATAGTTTTTTTTTTTTTTTTAACAGCGGGGTGGGATGAGGCAGTCTAGCGTAGTTCAAAAAAAGATGAGCAGATATAAATCTCAAACTAGTTGTTTTTAACCCGAAGGAACACCTTTGCATAATAAAGCTGTTGTTTTTCTTGTGCTTGGAAATCAAAGTGGTCACTTAAATATGGCGTCACGTCCGAGTCTAGGGTTGGGCCGTACAGCGAAAGACTGGTTCAGGGTTATATTTTAAACTGTATGGAAATGGTGGTACATGGCAGAAAGAACTAGATCCAGTCATTAACTGATGAAATAATGAGGTTTGTATTGCTTTACAAACACACACACACACACACACACACACACACACACACACACACACACACACACACACACACACACCACAACAACAACAACAACAGGAGGAGGATCAGATTCAGGGTGGACCCAGGCCAAAATAATAAACTAAATGGTATTTATATTTAGTAGCTCGATTACCTGCAAAAAAAAAAAACTAACCAAAAGAACAACACAAACAAAAACACAGGTCCCTTCCCTGACTCCCTAAACCAAAAACAGTGAATAAATTCCCTCTTCCCAAAATAAATGGCAGCCGCGCCCCTACTACTGCTGAGTGCACAAACGTACAGTGAAATTATCTACAAATATATACAAAGACCAACCAAACCAAAGGGGCAAAGCAATAATCAAAGTCAATGGGAGGCAAAAAGTCAAAACCAGAAAACAACCAAAATGACCAAAATCACAAACTCTCTCCTCTTTCCCGCGTCTCTCTCCGGTTTATATCTGGTCGCTCTGGTTGATGACGTCACTCTCAGGGCGGAAGCGACCATGTGGAAGGTCAGATGCCGATGTGGGGACAGTCAGAAAACCCGGAGTGGAGTCTGGAGCGGCGCGCGACCAGGACACGGTACACACACGCGAGCGCAGCCAAGCATTTATACAAAGCATAATGTTTTTTATAATTTTCATTCATTTGTTTTACTCAGGTGCGAATATGATTTAAAATCTAGCAAATTACAATACTTCAAACAAAACATACTTAAGTAAAAGTAAAATTACAGATTTTAAAAACTACTTTAAAGAGTAGAAGTAAAAAAACTACTCAATTACAGTAACGCAAGTAAATGTAATTCGCTACTTTCCACTTTTTCTGCGTGTGTGTGTGCTCTGCAATGGACTGACATCCGATACAGGGTGTGTTCTGCCTAGTGCCCCAAGTCTCCTGGGATAGGCTCTGGGTCCCATGCGACCCTGTATACAGGATTAAGCAGTAGAGATAATGAGTGAGTGAGTGAGTGGCTTCTATGTATTGATATTATGTCAGCTTTACTAAAAATAAATTGAATTTGTAAATGTACAATTCTTTATTTTTGTTCAATCTTTTGTTAAACAACTTTACTTGAGGGGAAATTTTATTTGAATTAGAAGTATATCCGAAAAGCCACAATTTAGTCGATAACAAGCTGGTTTTTATGTAAGTGTGTCTTTGAAAACATCTAAAGTTGATGCCCTGAATAGAAATTGCATGCTTTTAAATGGGTGTGTTTGCTCTAGAACCTTTGCCTTACCAGTGGGTGGCATGCTGCATAATGTCCATTAACTGGTCAGAATCTGCAATTCCTGCTTACTTACTGTACCTACCTACTAACTGACCTAACACATACAGCGTCAGTCACTTTACATTGCTGGCTGGTCTGTGACAAAACCTGAGCCAATCTGTGACAGGTCCTAAACATCACCTTGCTTTGAATGTGGCTGTGTCCACCTCCCTCCCAGATGATGAAGTGAATTCAGCTCCGCCTTGTTACCACCTTCAAGCTGGTGATAACGTCGTATATCTCCACCAGGGGGAGCAGTGATTAGGTTAGTGTACTACAGAGGTGAGCTGAGCTAACTATTTGAACATGCTGTCAAATTCCAGGACATAAAGTGAATCGCATGTTTCCCAGATAAATCCCACACCACTCTGTCTTGTCATCATCTCAGATTCTTTTATTTTTCTTCCAAAAACACATTTCTGGCAGCACACCCAAAATCTTTTTCCAAACAAAAAGAAATAATTGAAATGCATACAGGCTACTGAAATGTTAAATGTATAAGAAGACACGAGTACTTACAAATGTTACAAAATATTGTACAAGGTTTTATGATTTCAGACCCCTGATTGTCTTTTGTCTTTTAAATGTGATATTCTTCATGGCTGCTGGTGCATTATTCATACAATTCATTTTAAAGAACAGAAAATAAAACCATTAGACACTGCAATTTTATGAATAAGTCTCATATAATATAGAAAATAAAAGTTTTTCTCTGTCATGCCTTTGAAGAATGTTTAAATATGAAGTTGTAACTTATGGTTACCTAGGATATGACATTTATTTAGTAATTTCTCAAACTCAGTCTCTATCACATCAGGGTAATTATAGTGGTATGAATATGTAAGCTGTCTTACTTCATTTCTTGCAGATTTACCTACCACATGGGTACTTGCATACTTATTTGGTTACCTACTAATTTATCATTTACTTACCTAATTAATTACTTACTGGCTTACTTATTTAATGACTTACTTATTAACTACTTACAATTACTTACCTATTGACTGATTTATTTACCTAGACAGACAGACTATAAGGAGTACTATGGTGATTCCTGGTGGTCCAATGGACAACTGGCCCAATACAACACATGGTATTAAAATAAAGAGAAAGAAATAAAGAAAAAAACTGTAGTTGAATACTGATTGGTATGTGCCATGAGGTACTGGTCAATAGAGTTGTGTGGTTACCGGCTCAGACAGGGTTGATTGGGGCCATTTTATTATGATTGACTAAGGTCTACGAAATAGTTTTTCATATTCCTACTGGGCAGCCAGTTTAGTTTCATCCAGCATGTAGCTACTGTTTATTTAGACCCAGAGACAGTTTTATCCCAACATCCATAAATGCAGTTAATCAGTCTATTAAGTACCACTCTTAAAATATGATACTTATTAGAGTATTATAAATATCTGTAATGTAATCTTTGCACTGGAACCATGAGACTGCATGGTGTGTGATATATATATATATATATATATATATATATAGTTTCAAAGATATAGTGGAACCTCGGATTGCGAGTAACGTGGTTTATGAGTGTTTCACAAACTGAGCAAAGATTTTTAATTAATTTTTAGTTTACGAGCGCCGAGTATCATGTATCACGCATGCGACTCTTATTTTGACACCGAGCGTCACTCTTGCGCTGCGGAATTCTTTCAGCGTCTCTTATGTGTGTGCATGCGCGTAATTTGACACCGACACACACACACACACACACACACACGCAAACACCCTGACACACGCACAGACGCTCTCTCGCATTTTCACCCCTCCTAGCTTCACAAACACACAGAAACTGTGCTCTGTTCATTTGTTTTGTTTTTTTTTTTTTTTTACTTTAAAGCAGTGATTCCCTTAGTATGTGCTCACGCCAGTCTCAGAGAGATTTCTTTTTTTCCTGTTAAAACGGTGTTTCCGTTGTGTGTGTGTGTGTGTGTGTGTGTGTG
>JAAGKR010002959.1:56547-82616 GCA_011419295.1 Clarias macrocephalus
TGTGTGTGTGTGTGTGTGTGTGTGTGTGTGTGTGTGTGTGTGTGTGTGTGTGTGTGTGTGTGTGTTTGTTGTGAAACTTAAAAAGCAAGGTGGGGAGAGGGAGGAGGAGTGTTACTGTGTAAAATGAGGTGACGGAAGAGGCTAATTCCACACACACACACACCCACACACACCCATACACACACACACCCACACACACACACACACACACACACACACACACACACACACACACACACACACGGTGCCTGCGCGCACCAATGGAAACACTTAATTTGTTTCATTTTATAGATTGTATTAATTATTTTTATGTATTTATTTTTTGGGGCTGTGGAACAAATAATTTGAGTTTTCATTATTTCTTATGGAAAAATTATGATTTGGTTTACGAGTGTTTTGGAACATGAGCCCACTTCCGGAACGAATTATGCTCGTAATCCAAGGTTCCACTGTACATTTATTGTATTTCACTGTACAATGACAATAAATGAAATGAACTCAATACAATTTTAGAAAAGTCAGTACAGACTACTTACTACTACTAGGTCCAATAAACTAATAAAGACTATTAACATCTTAACATCATTTATAAACATTAATATTTGATAAACTAATATTTTACTGATAGTTCCATGGTTTAGTGGTTTTCCTAAACAACTCACTCACTCACTCTCATCCATCATGTATACCGCTTTATCCTCTATACAAGGTCGAAGGGGCCTGGAGCCTATCCCAGAAGACTTAAGGCTCAAGGCTGGGTACACCCTGGAAGGGGTGCCAATTCATCATTCACATTTACACACTACAGGCATTTTAGAGATGTCAATTAGCCTAATCTGCATGTCCTTGGAAAATGGGAGGAAACTTATCAGAGTACACAGAGAAAACCCGCCAGGCACGGGAAGAACATGGAAACTCCATACACACAGACCCTGAGGCAGGAATCGAATCCGGACCCTGGAGGTGCAGGGCAACAGTGCTAACGATAAACGTTAAGGTGTCACCCATCTTAACCTTAATAACCAATTAATGACTTTTCCAGGTTGACCTCTAGGATGACGGTGCTGTTGACAGAGATACTTCTATAGCATGTACATTATAATTCATTTATTGTTCTCAGAGAAGGAAGAAGAATTTTTCCATCAACTCCAACCCCCCTTCATTAATTTATTTATCTACAATTTTATAGATAATTTCACATGCACTACTGTTGCCATCTTAAATGGTGTCAGACTGTAGGAATTTAATCAAGTTTCAAATAATTTATCTTACATCAGCTAGTCTCTCGAGTAATGAAGAAGGAAAAATTTACTCAATTTCCAAAGAAACACACACACACACACACACACACACACACACACACACACACACACACACACCAAACTACGTAACACCCACATGCCTTTTTAAAATGCCATTTAAATGTGTTTAATATGATAAGACTGTGTATTTTCATTACTGAATTTGTGTATAGACAGATACTGGCATTTACTTCGGTTGTTGTGGTTGTTGTTGTTTTTTTTTTTTTCAGAGCAGGATTATGATTAAATGCTTGAGGATGGCGCAACAATGAATAAAACAACACTAAACCTTGCTCGGAGGGGGTGGGGTGAGGGGAATGAATCTTAATAAGGACACACAGCTCAGGCTTTTACGCATGACCGTGTGTATCGTGGAACAGTTTGTGAGTGTTTGTGAGTGTGTGTTTGGTGCTATGAGGCATCGGAGGTGACAAATGCTTGTGCGCATTGATATGGCGCCTGGTTTGATGATGAAATAGTTGCCTGGTGGCAAAAATTACAAATGAAGTCCAGATTCATAACATGCCCACTTTATAATCATCACTCTCTCTCTCACACACACACACACACACACACACACACGCACACACGCACACACAATACATTTTTTCTATGTGAAGAAAAATGCTTAGTCAAGAAATGGAATTCTAATTGAATTTCTCACTAATACTGTGATGTCTGTGCCTGTCTAACAACACCATTGTTCAAATGCTGCATTAAAAAAACATGGCCAGTTGAAGATTATTTACCTAAAATTTACCTAATAGTAAAAAAAAAAATGATTTGCCTAAATTTCTACACATTCAACAACAACTATTTTTTTCACTTTTTATAGCTTCAGTAGGTGTTTAAGTGTGTGAAGACACTGGACAAATTATGTTTATTGGTATGTGTGTCTTTTTGCATTATATATATTTTTTATTATTATTATGATGGGCTTCAAAAAATACAGATACTTTTACTTTTTTATTCAGTAAGAGTTAGAGTTTAAAGTAAGCTTTAATGTAAGCAACAGTACTGTTATTTCAGGTTAAGGCCCACGTACATGTCTGTCTATCTTTCTGTACAGCAGAACTCTGTCAACATTCCATTTTTTTTCTTTGGCTTAATAGGTTGGACAGAGAGTTTTGCTGTACAGAAAGACATAAAGACATGTAGTGGACTTCAACCTGAAATAATAATATCACTGATTACATCAAAGCAACATCAGATTATTTTTTACCTTTAACCTTTTAACTATTTCTACAAACTATTTTCCCACCAATGCTGTGTACGTATGCTAGTTATAACCTAAAATGTGTAAGTTGTTTTCAAAAAAAAAAAAAAAAAAGCAAATAAGAGTTCAATGAACAAAGCATTAAAATATTACGTGAAATGAGAAAAAATAAATGAATGAGGAAATAAGGAAAGAAGGAAGAAGGAATTAGAGCAATACGTAAAGAGGGAAAAAGTAACATAAAAAGAACAAGAACAGAAAAGAATTAAAAAGGAAGTGAAATAAGTCTGAAATAAAAGACAAAGACAAACAGGAAAAGTGAAGTAGATAGGAGATAAAACAGGAAGATTTTCCTAAATTGGTGTGATTAATGTCAAAACAAACACTGAGGAACATTCATGTACTGTGTGTGTGTGTACTGTATGTGTGTGCGTGTGTGTGTTTTCACAAGTGTGTGTGCTTTTGTCAGTGATGGATACACAAATCCTACTTGAGTAAAAGTAGAGATCCCCTATGTAAAATATTACACCAGCAAGGCCAGGAACTATAGGCCTAAAGGGAGGATGCTTTAACACATCAAAATGAAGTTTTTGAAAGTCTCAACAGCTTGGGCAGGACGTTTGTCATCAGCTCTGGTTGTGGACGGGCGTTCACTATCCATGCATACACACTTTTTTTTTTTTTTTTTTGTGACAAAACACTTTCTGCATACTGCGAGCAAAGTCTTGGATAAATAACAGCACCAGGTATACAGGTACAGCCTCAGATCACAACAAACTAATCACCGCACACTGCTTTTCTTTTGTGCAAATCATTGTGGGGCATCCATTTGTGCTCACACCGCAGCTACAAATGAATTGATGCAATACGTTCACACCTGAATGACAGTGCCTGGGAAAGTCAGTAGACAGAAAGTAGCACCAGGGAAAGCTATAATAGGATGAGCAAAAGTTTTAATATAACCAATATATGTGTATATACTAACATATATTGGTTAGATTAAAGCTTTATATATATGTCTCCCTCTGTTTTAGGAATATAAATGTTTTATGTGTTTGGTGTGTAGCAGAAGTACTGACAGCTGGATTGTTTGATAGTTTAGCATAGGCAGTAAGATTTTAAATGCTGAAAAAATTATTTGAGGTGGTTACTGGGCTTTGCGAGAGAGGCACACACACACACACACACACACACACACACACACACACACACACACACACACACACACACACACACACACAAAGCACTCACGGTGATGTTTGATGAGCTTTCTCTGTTTATTGTCAGCAAAAGACAGAGTTTTTATATGTTTGGATGTTTTAATGCCTAGTGTCATGTACATTTCTTACATCAAAGAACATAAACCATATTTACATTTGGTAAAGGGTGAAATCCTGATGAAATCGGCAAGATCAAAGTATGAGCACAATGCGTGAGAGATGAATTCGTGGAAACTGTAATTTCACTTGGTCTATGTAGAACTCCACCTGTTGGTTGCACTTCCATAGTTGCATGCAAAACTAATTCAAATGGATTTTATTAACCCACGTGTTAACACGTTGCTGTTAAAAATGTATAAAGCCTCATGTGAATACTAGCTCAAGCCTTTGTTGCTGTTGAAGAACAGGGTTTGTGGGACTAGCTATCTAGGAAAGCCATAGACCTTCGAAGAACTGACTAACTTTCCATAATTTCACTGTTAGTTTTTTCCATAAAAGTGAAAATGGGAGGAACAAGTCTGGCTGTTGGTTAGAATGTGTCTACTTACATCAGTTACCACAAGCTAGCTAGCTTAGCTTAGCTTTAGCTTAGCTAAAATGTTAATTTAATAACGTTTAATAACGTTACTTTGCATGTGATATAACTACTATTAAAGCTATTTAGACTACAATGAGTCCAGGTAGCTCCTCAACTAAAGTGATGCATAGCAGACAGCAAGCAGTTGCAATGAAACTTTTACTTAAATTGGCCACTTAATTAGGCATAATCTAGCTGTGGGGGTTTATTTCTGTAATCATTTATTTATTTTGTACCAGGCAGAACTGTAAATTTGCCCATTTTACCATGGGGGTCTATGCGGATTGGCTCACTTTTGGTGCCAGCACTTAGTGGTCATTTGAGAAACTGTATGTTTTTGTGCATTGGTGTTGGTTCAAGTTTATGAACCCGAGGCTGCCCTTTGCACACACCATAATTAGGGCAATGAAAAATGTATTCCAAACACGCACAACAAAATATTTGCTACAAGCTAACATAATTTGCTAACAAGCTAGCAAAATGTGTATATATATATATATATATAAAATCCTCTAGCACAAATTTTTTTTAGAAAGAAAAATAAAGAAAGAAACAAAGAAATGGAATGAAGTGTGCACTATAGAAAATAAAAAAGGAAGGAAAAAAGAAGGAATAAAATAATAAAGACAGTTACAGAGAAAGAAGGCATAAGGGAAGAAAGAAAGAAAGAAAGAAAGAAAGAAAGAAAGAACACAATCATGAAAATAAGTATGGATACCACCGCCTTTGACACCATCTCAAACACATTTTATTGTATAACCAATTATATGCTATTGGCATCACTGGCACCCAGGTGGTTCACTACATAGAAAGAAAGAAGCAGTGGTGCTCCACAAGGGATCTGTCCTTGGTCCCCTTCCATTTGCCATCTGTTTTCTCACTCTTAGTCACATCTTACTTTACATTTCTTTAATATTATTCTTATTAGTCTTTCCAGTCCCATATCAGCACTGTCTGCAGATCATGTTACCTCCAGAGGCTGCTGCCAATCTCACACATGCATTGGTCACATCCCACATTGATTACTATAATTCACTGTTAACTGGTCTAACACAAAAGTGCCTCCATAAACTTAATGTATCTAGAATTCTGCTGCCGGGATCATAACCCGAATACCCATCATCACATTACCACAGCCCTTCAACAACTCCACTGGCTTCCTATCAAATACTGTATAGAATTTAAAATCCTTCTCCTCACTTTTAAAGCACTCCATAATCATGCCCCACCTTATCTTTCAGAGCTCATACAGTTTTACACCCCCTCTTGTACCCTTTGCTCTTCCTCATCAAAGCTCTGCTTTACACCCCCTGCCCACTTTACCACCATGGGCTCTAGGGCTTTTATAGCCTCAGTGCTCCTTTTCTCTGGAATTATCTCCCAGAAAACATTCCTAACCACAAAAATCTTAAAACCTGCCTATTGTATGCAGATGCACTTATCTCACATGATGTACAGTATGGCTGCACTCTTTAATGTTTTTATTAGGTTTTAAAGCTGACATTTTATTTTTTATCTCATATTGTTTTACTGTTATTTATTGCTTGCTGGTATTAGTTATTGATTGCATGACTCATGTGACTAGAAAGTCATCCATTATAAATACAATGGATTATTATTATTATTAAAGAAAGAAAGAAAAAAATGAAGAAAGGACAGATTCAGATGGTATCACAGATAAAGATGGTGGGAAAACACAAAAGAAACACAAGAAGACATTTGAATTTAATGACTAGATTGATGTGACATCTTTGTAACATTGTGTCAATTTGTGAACCACATTCTTCACACTCCTTTCTGTCTGTCTGTCTGTCTGTCTGTCTGCCTTTCAGTCTGCCTATCCCTCTGTCTCTCTGCCTATCTACTTGTCTGTCTGCCTGTCCTTCTGCTTGTCTGTCTATCTGCTTGCCTGCCTGTCTGTTTATATCCCTGCCATTAATGCATCTGTTTATTTGTATATTATTTCAGTTCTCCGTCTACACTTTCGCCTGTCTCCCTATCACCTTGTTATCCAATAAACTGTCTGTCAAACTGTCTATCTTTCTGTCTATTCTTTCTATCATTTACAGACACTCTAAATATGAAGCATCGATAATAAGCAGAGCTACAGCTGATTAGGTAGTTGATGCACACACACACACACACACACACACACACACACACACACACACACACACACACACACACACACACACACACACACACACACAGAGTGTCGGGTTAACTTCATAGATGCTGGAACTTTGCATTGAAAGGACAGAAGTGCGTTTGCTCTTCACCCGTCACCATGGCAACCCCAGCACAAGCGCCCTTGATCTTAAGCAGAAAAGAGCTATTGAATCCAGTAACACACACATACACACACCTTTTGCACTCTGCTCCCCTAATTTTCTACCGGCTCTCACACACTGAATCACTGACCGAGCGGAACAAACAAATCTGATTGGTTGATCGAGAATTTCGGCTGCATCCTATTTTGATCATAAGTTTCCCCTTACCTCATGTCACTTTACTGTGTATGGCAATGTTTAGTGTGATGTTCATGACATTTGATTTATAGCTAGTGTTCATTTATGTGGCAAAAATTGCAATCCATAAAATAGTGTCAAATTAACTGATGTAAAAAAAAAAAAACATGATGATGCTACATTACTTAATTATTCTTTAAATAAATGTATCATAATAAAAGTATTTATATTTTCATTACTACATTATATACCTAATATTGCTTCCTTGCATTTATATTTTTCACCTTTCTTTTATGTCTATTTTTCTTTTATTCATTCTGTTTCGAGGACATGAACGAACAAATAGATTGATTTGCGAGTAATGAAACTAGACAAAGAAAGACTGAAAAAAGTAATGATGCATGGATTCCCATATGAAGGAATCAAGGATAAGGGACTGAAGAAAATAAAAGTGACAAAATGACGGGGGGAGAAAAGATGCGAATGAAAGATGCGAAAAAAAAGAGGCTGTGAAAAGGGAAAGGATGATGAGCAATAGAAAAATGTAAGAAAAAACAAAGCATGAAAGAAAGAAAAGGGTATGAAAAAAGAAATAAAGAGAGGAAAGATAACAAAGAAAGGTAAGATAAAAGGGGAAAAAAATTAGTGGCTATGATATAAAGGAATGATATAAAATGGATTAGATTCAAAGTATAAGATTTTAAAGAAAATTATTTCAAGTTTGTTTTCATGTTTCATGGTTAAGTTTAAATGTATTTGGCCGTTCAGGTAAAACCAGGACTTTTCATTTTGCAGAATAACAGAACACACTTCCTCCCTTTATTTCTCTATATAATCTCCTGCTACACTTATTCACTTATCCCAGAGTTGGCTTGGATACCATACGGGGAAACCTGCTTCATGTCTGAAATGCTGACCTCCCAAGACCTAGTTTAATGGTCCGCACATGAAGAAATATCTTGTAATACACATCAGAAAGATGTGTATTTTCCACAAGTTGACGACAAGTTATCAGTTGATTTTCAGGGATCAGATGTTTCACTCGCTGAATGTTCACGGGAACGACTGCATTTGTCTCTGAGCCACCTGGGCCAGCCATCATTCACAGACATACAGACATTTTTAAAGTATTTTGCACCATTCAAATGTTTTACTCTTTCCAAGAGTTTCATCGTTGTACTGTGCTTGAAGTCTTTAAATGTCAATTAGTTTTACAGCTTCTTTCAGGAGACATTTCATCAAGACAGGTCCCGGTTTGACTGACAATTGAACGTCGAGACTCTTATGATGTTCACCAAGGTTTATATTTGGTGCCATTATAGCTCTCAATTCCTTAAACGTTCTTCTGAAGGGTTTGATTTAGTTAAAGAACAATGGATTTAAGAACGCTTAAAGAATAATGGAGACTAGTAGGGGCAGGGATAGCGCAGTGTTTAATTTGTTGGACTACTGATGGCAAGATCACAAGTTTAAACCCCAGCAGAGCCAGGCTACCGCTGTTGGGCCCTCAAGCAAGTCACTTTGGATAAGGATATCCGGCAACTGGCATAAATGTCATTAGTATGTAACTTTCTGTAGTGCTTATCTTAGTGCCAGTTCTCTTGGCACTGTAGGTTTTGTGTGTTCAAGCTTAAACCAAACTGCACCTGAGCAATTTAAATTCATATTTTTGTGAATGTGAATATGTGTGTCTATTGCGTCCTCCACTCATTCAGGCATTATGTGAGTCATGCTGTGGCTGAGTCAGTAATCACAATCGACACGGCAGGTATTTTTCCACTAATTAGATCAGGGACAGCTAACTCGCACATATTTTCCTCGTAATTGGCAGGAAGTCTTGCTCGCGCTGGAGACTCGGACTCGGTTTATCATATTCACGCTCTGGTGAGTTAGAACACGCACGGATGCGCCCTCCAGTTAGTAAGTGAGGTGCGATTCAGAGAAGACAGTTTTGCCCTTAAAGAAACCGTCACTTGCTTTTTTTCCCCCCCTGCTAAAGCAGTGGAATCATTGACGTTCCCACCGAGTGGATCTGGACTCATCTGATTTTTATTTTTTGCACTTCAAGCAAATGAAGCCTTGAAATCCTGTTAGCTGGAAAATCTGAGGGTTTGAGACACTGCCTTATTGTGTGATGTGGCTGTACAAGTTTAAAGAATTTCGGGAGTGGGAAAACAGTGATAACATAATACAATAAATCTTCAGTTCTCTAAACTCCACCCACTGCTCCTGATTTTCCATCTTTCTAATTTGAACATGTCCAAATGATTAATATTCAGTTAGTCAATTTAAAGTTTGGATGCAGGATTTTAGGATTCATTCAAATAGGATGTCGGATTTGGTGCAACTTATAGAGACCAAAAAAAAAAAAAAAAAAACTAATAAATTGCAGTGCAATTTCGCATTCAGGACAAAATGGTAAAAACAACCTTATTAAAAGCTTTTCAATTCAATTCCACTTCATAAAAAGTTTTCAATTCAATTCAATTGTAATGTCAAAGTGACAAGGAAAAACTCACTGAGATGGCAGTAGGAAGAAACCTTGAGAGGAACCAGACCCAACATTTAGGTGATAATGAAAAACAGGAATTGTTTTGCAGTCATACTGTGTGTTAGACTTCTGGAAGTTCAATATAACAGGAGATGTGTTGATTATTGGAGGCTCAGGTACAAAACTGTGGGAAATTCTAATCCTGAGCTATTGAGCGACTGCAGTTCTCAAAGAACAGTTGTCTGCATCAGCCAATGCCTGGACGGTCTTCATGGTAAAGTGGAACCCTCACCAGTCACCACACACATCCCAATCAGATCACACGGGCCTTCCATGCAACGAGATCTCCAACCAGAAGTGGGACACCAGGATGAGACAGAGGTCAAGAGGTCAGACGAGGTCTAGATCACTGCCATCTCTGTAGCAGCATGTGTTGCTTGACAGAGAGAGAGAGAAGAGAAGGAATGAGAGAACAAGAGAAGAGAGAGATGACAGGTAGATAGAACTTTTTCGATGGTTTGAGTGATGGGCAGGCTTTCGAAGGAGCAGAATCACAGGGATTGTTACTGTAACTCTAACAGGAATGTATAGTTGGAATACATTTATTTGGAGGAGGTTCTAGAGGAAATTTCCCCATCGTACCTTACGCAACTCCACGGAAACATGTTCCGAGTTTGACCTCGTCTCTGCGCTCCAGTTCATTCATGGTGAAATAAGCCTCTTCATATCTGTGCTGTCACTTTGATCTATAAGCCTTTCCATGGCATCTGAAATTCAATTAACATACAACAACGTGAACAGCTACACTCTCACGCAAACAATACATCACCATGACAGTGAATCAGGAGCGACACCGTTGTCATGGCAATGCATCCACTCTTCAGCCTGGGGTGTTTAAACGCCACCAACTGCCTTTAACAAACCTTCATGCAAATATGGCAGCTCACAATTTACTATGAATTGTCAACACTTGTCATGAACTGTTACGATTTCTCACCTGTTAAGTGTCATCTGCATTATGACAACATAAACTTAACTTAAACACATCTCCTGTTATACTGAACTTCCAATCTCACACAGTACGATGCAGATCAGTCCCTCCTATCCATTTTACCCAGATCAGGATGGGTTCCATGTTGAATCTGGTTCCTCTCAAAGTTTCTTCCTACAACCATCTCAACTATTGTCAACCAACCCAATCCATCTTTGAATAACTTAACTTAAATAAGTTGCGACTCCACTGCAAATTTAAAAAGCATGGATACTTAAACAATAACAATAAAAAAGGTTAACTCCCAGACATTTGAAAATGTTTCGAACAGCCCCATGAACTTTCTTTGAACACCACAATGACAAGAATAATGAAGTTCTAAAAAAAATTGATTACTCAGGATCCTGAGGAACTTTCTTAGGAAGCAGTTAAATTCTGTAAGAGCCTAAGTACTTTCTTACAAAAAATCAGGACCTTCCTCAGGAACCCCGGAACATTTACTTCTTCTTTGTTTTTCTGCTGTTCCCTTTCAGGGGTCGCCACAGCGAATCATCTGCCTCTATCTAACCCTATCCTCTGCACCCTCTTCTCCCACACCAACTAACTAAATCTCCTCTCTGGTCCTCCTCTAGACCTCCTGCCTGGCAGTTCCAATGTCAGCATCCGTCTACCAATATATTCACAATCTCTCCACTGAACATGTCCAAACCACCTCAATCTGGCCTCTCTGACTTTATCTGAAAAACATCTAACATGGATTGTCCATATCATTCTTGATCCTATCCATCCTGGTCTCTCCCAAAAAGAATCTAAACATCTTCATCTCAGCAGTGATTAAGAAACCTGACCACGACCCTTGTCAGCTGTCCAATTACAGGCCGATATCATCCCGAAGATTCTGGAAAAGGTAGTAGCACAGCAGCTATGTTCATATCTACATGGAAATAGCATAAACATACTGTATCGGTCAGGTTTTAGGCCTCACCTGAACTTCTAACACACCTTATGACTGCAGATCAATCCCTATCCGCTATCCGTTATCACCCAGATGAGGATGGGTTTCCTGTTGAGTCGGGTGCCTCTCAAGGTTTCTTCCTACTGCCATCTGAGGGAGTTTTTCCTTACCACTGTTGCTGTTATCCTCGGCTTGCTCATCAGGGACATTCTTATAATTTTAATTCATACACATTCATATTTCATACAAACTTAAATTATTCTTTTGAATGTGTAAAGCTGCTTTGTGACAATGTCAACTGTTAAAAGCGCTATACAAATAAAATTTTATTGAATCTCTGCTACCTCGAACTCTGCCTCCTGTCTTTTCTTCAGTGCCACTGTCTCTAAGCCATAAAGCATTGCTGGTTTCATCATTGTCTTGTATTCCTTCTCTTTCATTCTGGCTGATATACTTTTATCACACAATACACCTGACACTTTTCTTCACCCATTCCACCCTGTGTACACGCCTCTTTACCTCCTTGCCACACGCTCCATTGCTCTGGAATGTTGACCCTAAGTACTTAAAGTTCTGCATGTTCTTTACCTCTGCTCCCTATAGGCTCACCGTTCCATTTTGTTCCTTCTCATTCAAACACATGCATTCTGTCTTGCTACGGCTAACCTTCATTCCTCTGCTTTCCAGAGCGTACCTCCACCTCACTAGATTTTCCTCCACCTGTTCCCTGCTCTCGCTACAAAACACAATGTCATCTGCAAACATCATTGTCCACGGAGACTCCAGTCTAACCTCAGGGGCTCAGAGTCGATTCTTGATGCAGACCCACCTCCACCTTGAACTCTTCTGTCACACCTACAGCACATCTCACCACAGTCTTACAGCTCTCATACATGTCCTGCACCACTCTAACATACTTCTCTGCCACTCCAGACTTCCTCATACAATACCACAGCTCCTCTCTCGGCACCCTGTCATACACTTTTTTCTAAATCTACAAAGACACAGGCAACTCCCTATAACCTTCTCTGTACTTTTTATCAGCATCCCCAAAGCAAATACTGCATCTGTTTTACTCTTTCTAGGCATGAAACCATATTGCTGCTAACAAATCTTCCACTACTCTTTAACAAGTCTTTATTGAATGGCTCATGAGCTTTATGCCTCTGCAGTTGCCACAGCTCTGCACGTCCCCCTTGTTCTTAAAGATCGGCACTAATACACTACTCCTCCATTCCTCTGGACTCCTCTCAAATCTCCAAAATCTTATTAAACAGACTAGTCATAAACTCTACTGCAACCTCTCCTAAGCACTTCCATACTTCTACAGGTGTGTCATCAGGACCAACCACTTTTCATCCTTTCCACTCTTCATCCTCTTTACCACCCTCCTCACCTCACTCTTACTGATTTTTGCTACTACTTCCTGCTCCACAACAGTCACCTCTTCTACTCTTCATTCTCTTTCATTTTCTTCATACATCAACTCTTCAAAAGTACACCTTCCATCTTCCCATCACCTTCCTGGCACCTGTCAGTACATTTCTGTACCTGTTTTTAATCACTCTGATATACAGCACATCCTCCCCATCTCTACCTCTTTGCCTTGGCAACCTGTACAGATCCACCACTCCCTCCTTCCTATCTAACCTAGCATACAAGTTCTCATAAGTCCACTTTGTTTGGCCTTTGCCAACTCTACCTTCACCTTATGCTGCATCTCCCTGTACTCCTGTCTACTCTCTTCAGTCCTCTCAATGTCCCACTTCTTTTTAGCTAACATCTTTCTCTGTATACACTCCTGGATTTCCTTGTTCCACCACCAAGCCTCCTTGTCCGCATTACCCACATTTAGCTAGAGATGTCCAGTCAACTGGAAGCACCTCCTGACCACCAAGAGCCTCAACTCCTCCCTGAAAACTACACAACATTTTTCCTTTTTCAACTTCCACCACTTTTTCCTTTGCTAAGCCTTTGTCCTCGTCACCTTCCTCAGGACCAGGGTCATTTTACACACCACCATCCTGTGTTGTCTGGCTACACACTCCCCAACCAATAATTTGCAGTCACTGATCTCTTTCAGATTACAATGTTTACACAAGATGTAGTCCACCTGAGTACTCCTTCCTCCGCTCTTATATGTCACCCTATGTCCATCTGTCCTGAAGACCAAACCTGCCCATCACATTCTCATCACCTCTGTTCCCTTACCAAGCATGTCCATTAAAATCAGCACCACTCTCTCACCACTGAGTGAATGGAGTAGGAGGTATCCTGAAAGAGGAGTTTGTAAGGAATACAAACTCCTCTTTCAGGATACCTCCTACTCCATTTCTTTTCCTATCCACACCATGGTAAAACAACTTGAACCGTGCTCCTTAGCTTCTATCCTTGCTACTTTTCCACGTGGTCTCCTGGACTCACAGTATATCCACCTTCCTTCTCTGCATCATGTCATCAACCAAATCTTTTGCCTTCCTTGTCATAGTCCTAACATTCAAAGTTCCTACTGTCACTCCTAAACTCTTGCCTTTCCTCTTCTCTCTCTGCCTATGAACACGCCTTCCTCCTCTCCTTCTTCAATCAACAGTAGCCCAATTTCCACCGGCACCCCGTAGGTCAACAGCACCGATGGCAGTCATTGTTAACCCGAGCCACAACCGATCCTGTATGGAAATCCTGTTAATGATTTGCATTATTTGATTTGGCAAATTTGATTTTATGTCAGATGCTCTCCCTGGAACAACCCTCAGCATTTATCCAGACGTGGGACTGGCACAAAAAAAAAAAAAAAAAAAAAAAACACTGGATTGCGCCCCCCTGTGATTGCATTAATCCCAAAACATTTACAAAAAAAAAAAAAAAGATGCCGGGGACAACGGTTAAGGGGGAGAGGGTCAAATCAGGTAGGAAATCAATCAATAAATATGTATATATTGATAAAGAAATAAGGAACCAAAAATGAAGCAAGAAATTTATCAGGAAACGTTTAAATTTCCTATTTAAAGCTTTTTTTCTTTTTTTGTTTTCTCCTACATTTTTTACCTCAAGAATTCTGAGTAACCTGAAAACATTTTCAGGAACTTTCTCAGGAACCAGATAATGTTTTTCAGGATTCCAGACTCTTTCTTACCATGACACTGACAAAATGAGTTACTGAAGAAAAATTAATGAAAGAGTTTCAAGCAAGTACCTGAAAAATATGATACCTACAATCTTCAATCTGGAAGCCAAACGTGTATTTTTAAATAACTAAATAATATAAAAATATGAAAGAAAAAAAGGATGTATGAAGATATTGTGCTTTTAAGGTTAGCTTGGTAGGTTAATAATTGCAGGAGCGATTGTTGCTTATTTATATGCAAAAAATAATTAGTATTTGTCTATTTGTAAAAGTTAGTATGTAGTAATATATATATATATATCCTAATTGGTAAATTATTTTTATTATTTTCCCCAAAAGTTACCCACAGTGGAAGAAATTTGACTCACAGATAATTTTTTTCAGTTAAATTTTTTACTGACAAGCTACACTGCTACAGAAATAACTTCACCAAGGTAGTGTGTGTGTGTGTGTGTGTGTGTGTGTGTGTGTGTGTGTGTGTGTGTGTGTGTGTGTGTGTGTGTGTGTGTGTGCGCGCGTTGTAGAAAAAATTCCGCCTTTTTGCGATTAAGCGCAGATCAGTGGACGAGTTAATTATGTGCATAATCTGTTAAAAATTGCAGCCATCCTAATCAACACGTAACGCTCCAGCTCCTCTGTCAACTTTGCAACTAAAAAGGATGAAGATTTGGAAAGAGAAATAGATGAAGAGAGAGAGAAAGAGAGGATTCTGGAACGCTCATTAGATAAAAATGCAGAAATAATTGTGCTAGTCACCGTCTTCCTGTCGCCTCCGTATGCTTGTGTTTACTTCAGTGGGGATCACAAGAGCCTCTCGCACACGCTCGCGCTCTCGCTGCAAACACACACTTGTTTGAGTTCGTGCTGGCCAAGTTGGGTGGCGAGTGTGTCGAGCGTGGTGTTCTATTCTGAGAGTGTATATCAACATTTAAGCACGACTCATACTGCACTAAATATAACTGCTCCATTTCATATCACTAGCTCTGTAACTACAGCCATCCTTTATTTCAGTACTCAAACGATTTCACCCTGGGAATATTTTCATACTGGGTAATTTGCACTAAGCAGCAGTCATTTTGGGTTCCTAGGTCAAAAAACCTTTTGGGGACCTTTTTAACTAAGCACCTAATTAAGAGCCTATAAGCTAATTAAGAGCCTAAAACAGTGGACCTCATGACTATGTTTCATAGTACAGTTAAACCTTGGATTGCGAGCATAATTTGTTGCGGACACATGCTTGTATATGAAAACAATTTAATTTAATTACAAAATCAATTATTAATTTCACCATAAGAAATAATCTCAGATGATTCATTCCACAACCCAAAACTATTCATATAAAAATAATAATACAAATATAAATTCAAAATATAAAGTAAAAATAAAACAAATTAACCTGCACCTTATCACACATACACACATACACAAAGACGCACACACACACACACACACACACACCCCTAAACAGATGAATCTCCTGCACTGCTACAGCTTTCTTCACAGAGGCCATTGTTGCAATACAGTTACTAAAGAACAGACACTACACTGTAGCGCGGTCACATAAATGTTTATATATACTGTATACATATAGACAGTGAAACCTTGGATTACAAGCATAATTCATTCCGGAAGCGGGCTCGTATTTCAAAACACTCGTAAACCAAACTGAATTTTCCCATAAGAAATAATAGAAACTCAAGTTCAATCCACAGCCCAAATAAATAAATACATAAAAATTATTAACAGAAGATATAAAGTAAAAATGAAACAAATTAACCTATACTTTACCTTTAAAAAAAAAAAAGTTGAAATAAATTCCAACAGATAACTGTTTCCGTTTGTTCGCGCAGGTGCTGTGTGTGTGTGTATGCGTGTGTGTTAAGCTAAAGTAAGGAGCCCCTTCCTTCTCACCCTTCTCGTCTTACAAAGTTACCCCTCCTCCACTCTTTTCACGCACGCACACAATGGTAACACTGTTTTATCGGGAAAAATAAACAAGAAATCTCTCTAATGGCACTTGATTGAGCGACACACTAACGGAATGACTGCTATAAAATAAAAATAAAACAAATTAACCTGCACTTTACCTTTGAAAAGAATCGTGACAGAGCAGTGTTTCTGTGTAGAGCAGAGAGAGAAAGTGTGTGCGTGTCTCTGTGTGTGTCTGTGAAGGCGAAAGTAGGTGGTGTCAGTGTGTGTGTGTATGTGTGTGTGTGGCAAGGTGTCCAGACACAAAGAGCAGGTTGATACAGAGAGAGAAAATGGATCTTTAACCTCTCTAAAGAGACTTGCTTTTGCTTTACACGTGTGTTATAATATGCATACAGACACAAAATAAAATGTTTTACGCACACACGCAGTCACAGTGTTATAGTAAGCAGTACACGCATACACAGATGTTGATTATACCAGTGAGAGACGAGCACTAAGATCCAGCAGGGGAGGCGATTACCCACAATTCCGAAGTGCAAGAGAGAGAAAAAACGTTGGCTCAGTTGTGATCACGTGACGTTCGGCATCAAAACAAGAAGCGCATGCGTGCTACATGATACTCGGTACTCGTAAACCAAGACTTACTCGTTTTTCAAGTCTAAATTTATTAAAAATCTTTGCTCTGAACACTATATATAGGCATCACTGATTGAGCTGATTAACTGAAACAGCTGAGGCTTTTAAAAAGGACCCAATTGGTTGTGTTTGCCTCGCTGACTGTGTATCGGTTCCTGAATCGTGCTCTCACGAGTTGGCACTTCCCGTTCGCGAGAGGTCGGCAGTGATGCAGGAGGTCATCTGACCCGGCTTTAAAGGGCAACCGGGAAAGAACCGGGAAGTGCAAGAGAGAGAAAAAACGTTGGCTCAGTTGTGATCACGTGACGTTCGGCGTCAAAACAAGAAGCGCATGCGTGCTACATGATACTCTGTACTCGTAAACCAAGACTTACTTGTTTTTCAAGTCTAAATTTATTAAAAATCTTTGCTCTGAACACTATATATAGGCATCACTGATTGAGCTGATTAACTGAAACAGCTGAGGCTTTTAAAAAGGACCCAATTGGTTGTGTTTGCCTCGCTGACTGTGTATCGGTTCCTGAATCGTGCTCTCACGAGTTGGCACTTCCCGTTCGCGAGAGGTCGGCAGTGATGCAGGAGGTCATCTGACCCGGCTTTAAAGGGCAACCGGGAAAGAACCGGGAAGTGCAAGAGAGAGAAAAAACGTTGGCTCAGTTGTGATCACGTGACGTTCGGCTTTAAAGGGCAACCGGGAAAGAAGTGAGGGGAGGAGAGAGAGTATGGTGATACAACGCGCTGCGAGAAACTTCATTGCTAACGGAAAGTCGCAAGAAAGCCATGGAGGCTGTTCCTTCATGCATTTTCCATTAATACGGATTATCTCCGACTGGTCCCGTTCACAGGACTCCTCAATCTCAGTCATCGTGCTCCTGGACTGTTCATTAACCCCTGTGAGGCCGATCCATTTCTCCTCGTACACACACACTTATAATAACCCGGACTGTGGACATTTAATCCACCCACCCACTCACGCACACACACACACCCACACACACACACACACACAGTTGTATATATTTTGTAAATATTGTTTGTTTACTTGTTTTTTGTGCACCTTTTGTTTAATTACTTTATTTATTATTATTTTTGTATAATACACATTTGGGTTGATTTAATTATTTGTGTGTTTTGCTCTTCCGATTTTAAAGCAACACCATCACAGAGATAAAATATATTTATATAAGTATATATAAGTAATTTAATATTACTTTATCGGATCGTTACAACACTTGGACACGAAATAAATAAATGCTTTACACGTGGATGCACACACTTTGTCACAATGTTACACCAAACAGTACACGTGCGCATGGATACGAGTCACGGACACGCACTGAGACTGAGCATGGGAAACAATTTCCCACAATCCCACAGCGTGAGAGAGAGAAGAACCATTGGCTCAGTTGTGATCATGTGATGCTTGGCGGGCAAAGCATCTACGTACTACTCGTATACCAAGACCTTGCTCGTTTAATAAGTTAAAACCAAATTTTGCTTGTCTTGCAAAACGCTCACAGACAAGTTACTTGCAATCTGTAAGTGTAAGAGCAATTTTACATGCACAATGAGCAGAGAACAGTTGTGCAGCATTCAGAAAGCCATTTATCAGTGAGTTCAGGTTGGTAGAATGTGGAGCATTGAGAAATGGTCATGTGGTCTGCTGAGTCCAGATTTCCTCTGTGCTAGACTAATGGGCACATCAAGGTATGAAAAGAGGTAAATGCACCCATCATGTCTAATGCCTACCACATGAGCTATTGTGTGTCATTGGGGTGGGTGGACTAGAGTTCAAGGTTGCTTATGTTGGTCCGGTCTAGGTTCAGCAATGTAATGTCTTACAAAACGAGGTCAGCTGACGACCTGAATTTAGTCAATAAAGAAGGTTTATCCATCAATGAATTCTTGTTTTCCTGATGGCATAGGCATATTCCAAAAAGACGATGCCTGAATTAAGTCTGTCACGGAGCATGAAACACCATTTGCAGACATTGAATTACCACCACAGGGTCCAAAAATTAACCCCATTGAGAATCTTTGGGATGTGCTGGAGATGGCTTTACACAGTGGTCCGATTCTCCCATCATCAATGCAAGATCTGGGAGAAAAATTAAGGCATCTGAGTACCAAACTTCGGTTATACTCCAGAAGAGAATGCATCTGTTTTCAGGAACACAGTTTAGAGACTCACGCGAGAGCACCTGGCAAGAACTTTTGCTTATTCTTGTAAAACATTCGAATGTCGAACTTTGTTTTGGCCATCGGCAGTCTTTATTCTAATCATTATTTTAAAGGCTTTAATCAACAGTGCTGCTCTGATGTCGTGTTCACATCATTGAGGCTGACATATTGTTTGTTTCCCTATTTTAGCTCGCCACGATTTCTGACAAGACTGTATTTATTACATTATTTATTCTTTTCAAAGTGATTTAAATTTAAAGAAAACTGTCAGACTGTTTCAAACTCAATTATAGAAATGCACACAGCGTTTCTTTCTAACACATTATGACAAAATGTCATAGAAAGCAGAAATGCAGCTAAGTGAATCATGTCAGTCTATCTAGGCTGGATAAAAGTTAGAGATTAGTGGAATCAGACAGACAAATGCTTAGAGAAAATATTAATATTTATAGGGAATATATGAGTTTGCAATCACTGTTCCTAGGATAATGCTTTCAGCTTCTGTACATAAGCAATTTTATTTTTTAACACCTTGAAAAAAGCACTATTTTAATGATTCAGTATTTTAAAATTAGATTAGATCAGATTGTTAGATTTTTTTCATTACATTTTTGAAATAATAAATCCAAAGACAATCTTGACATTTTAGAAAATTAATGAGTTTTTTTTCCCTAGTCATCAAGTGTTTATGTTAAAGCCTGTATGCTAGCTTTCAGAGAAATTTAAAAGCATCAAGCATTATAATTTGTAGACTGTTTGTATGTATATTGTTTATATCTGTATGTGATCTCAGCTTCGCCTAAAGTTCTGTTCTTTATGTCTGTGTACTGTATATGTTTGAAGCTAAGGCGTCTTTATTGACGCAAACATGAAGACAAAAAGATCTTCCTGTTTCAAGGCTAGGATTATGCTTCGTCTGAACGCTGTGTTAAAAAGTGAAGTAAACAATTGTCAATAAGACATGTGAGCATAAAGATGTGATCTAACTTCACCTTTGGTAAAGACAACAGTGTATAAACCTATGTGACATTGTGCGTGTAGCTATCTTCTCCCTGAGGTATTGATCCAAATGCAAATGAATAAAAATAAAGTGTTAGCCTACTGAAAGATTGCTGAAAGATAGCTTAATGACCTCTGGCTTTAGCTAGGTCTTAAAACATGTAGGAAAGTTAAAAATAAAACCTTGTAAGTGCTAACAGATCACCGTCGCTGTTGAAACTGCAGATATTGATGAAATTTGTGGAAGTCGTTTTCATCATCTATACCTCTTTATCCTGTGTACAGGATTGTATGGAGCACTTTTGCCAGGGTCGAGAGTATAAAGCTAAAATAAGTGAAATGTTATTCGACTGGGAACAACTATGACACTCTCAGAGTATGACATCACAGGATGCAACACCTCACAGTCACTAATGGAGCAAACGTACAGACTCAACGTACAAGCACCATCTGTGACAGAATCGCCACCTCACAGAGTCTACTCCTAATTAACTATGAGGTCACCGGAAAAAATAAAAGCCCCGCCCTTGATAAGCCCCCCTCTGTTATTCCTGCTGTTATACCCCTATCTCACCTATGTGGTTTGACTATGCGAGGACTGACGCATGGAAAGATGGAAACCTAACCACAGCGCCAAAACTCATGATGAACCGTACTTACGGCCACCGCGCGAAACCACGTAAGTCAGATAGAGATATTAGTAGTTAACAGATTATGGGCCAAGTAACGTCCCCCAACACTGGAGGTCACAGTATAGGGTCTGTGTATAAAAAGCCAAGAAAAAGTAAGTCAAGAGACCTCAGTCAGTAAAATGTGAGACAGGAAAGCGCATCGGCTGCTGGTCATCCCAGGGACACTGATGGTATGATAATACGGCTCTGTACTTATACGAAGGACTGATGACTTTGAGACACAAGAATTAAAAGTGATTCCAGAGTTGATCCTCATGTCCCCTGTAGTTGACTATGGCTTTTTTCGAGTTTGAAGCAGAAGTTGACGTGCAAATTCCAAGATAACTCGACAGAGGGTTCGATTCCCACCTTAGGTCTGTGTGCATGAAGTTTGCTTGTTCTCTGATTTCCTCTCACAGTCAAAAGACGTGTGTGTATGTGTGTTTGTTTGCCCTGAAATGGATTGGCCTCCATCCTGGGTGTACCTTGTGCCCTAAGTCTCCTGGGATAGACTCCAGGCGCCATGTGACCCTGTATACAGAATAAAGCGGTATAGACGATGAGTGAGTAATAATATTACATTGCTGAATGTGTAATTATGTATACAAAAACACTGCTCAATTCTGAATGTTCTGCTTGGTAAGGATTACTCTCTTTATAATGGACAATAGTGCATTTGTAGTGAGTTCATTGAGATTTCTATGCCTCTATAAAACATGATATGCAGGAAAGATGTTAATATGGCTTTGTGTAAGGAGAACATTTATGAAATGCATCCATAAGTATCAGTTAATATTCAGATATAACAGCTATAATTGTATGACTTCCAGCTTCCATCACAGGCATGTCTCATTGAGAGAAGAGTCGTCTCTTCATGATTAAACAAGACATGCTGTGATTTTATTATTATTATTATTATTATTATGCCTATTTTTGTCTCATAAACATAGAAAGAGAGAAGCTGGTAAAATACTCATATAGCTGCGATAGATGCTACAATATACAGGACATTTATTCTGTTTTCTCTCTCGGGACTCAGATTCAAGGACATTCAACCCTAAAGTCTGAAATGTTTCTGTACTGTGAACACTCTGTAAGATTACACTTAAAAAAGTGGGCTTGGCAATGTACAGTATACTCAGACATGGTTTAAATCAAATATGGCAGTCACAAGAACCTAAATACAAAAGTGGACCACTGTTTTGAGTGTGACATCATCAATGCAACCTGTCGCCTCTGCTATGCAGATAGCATGTGGCATGTGCCGCTTTCATCCTCTGAGGATGAGCACAGTGTAGCTGCCAAACGAGGAAGAAAGGCAACACAGCCACTTCTGCTTTTTTATATTAAAATATGAATATTATTAGCTAAAACATTAACTAATAAAATGTTCTGTTAGTTATTAACTAAACATTCTATTAGTTAATAACTAATAAAACATTATATTTATTATTATACTACTTTGTATGCTTCTGTTTTTGGTTATCTTTGAGTTCAGTCAGGTAGAATGTGGAGCATTGAGAAAAGGTCATGTGGTCTGAGTCCAGATCAAAGAGTGCAATTTTGCAACAATATTACTAACTAGATCTGTGCACAAACAAACAGACAGACCAAAAAAAAAAAAAAAACATCTTCATGTGTCGCCCCAAATATTTATTTATTTTTATTTTTTATTATTATTTTTTTTTTTATCATTAATGTACAATACAGACACACCAACTTTACAGTTTTATCGTATCTATAGAAGATTTAGAAGCTGGCTAGCCAGAAAAAGGTGAGAGGGAAGCAATTGTTCCTAGAAACAGTAAAAAAGCAATTGGAGCTAGTGTGAAAGCAATCTAAATCTTTCCACTGATCGTCTCGGGTTACTTTGCTGTAACCCTGTTCCCTGAAAAAGTGGGAATGAGATGAAAACGCTATGGGAACATCTCTTTGTTCCACCGGTTGTGAAGCAAGTTTGTATCAAACACACCAAACTTTGGCTTATATAACCTCGTTCAGGTGACGTCATCTGATGACGTGCACCTGCAGGTTATAAATAGGACTGAACCAGAAACATCCTGGAAAAGGCTTCACCCCCGAAATCGAACCTCAGGAACTTCCTGTGTTTTGTCAATATTTCTATACGAAAAAATGCATCCTTCAGGTCGATTGTCACAAACCAATCCTCTGGACGCAACCCCCCGTCTTTCTTGGGAACTCTCTGTCTGGCAGGGGAACATGTTCTATGGCCCCTTTTTCCAGCAATGTCTGTAACTGCTGAGTCAACAAATGCGCCCGTTCCGGTTTCATGGAAGTGGAGACCACGCCATTAAAATGCGGAGGATGATGTCCAAAATGAATCCTGTAGCCTCTCTCTACAGTGCTTTGTATGTAAAGAGACATACCTGGCCAGCTTCTCTGCAAGGGGCACGAATTGACACTTCGGCTAGATGGGAGAGTGTTAAATGTTCGGCATCCAGAAACATGGCAGGAGGGAACACCTAACATTTCGCTGGAGACCGCTGCTTCCTGAAACACCAGTGGTGGCAGAGATTGAACAACGGCCCCCTGAAGGTGCCAGGAAGGAGTCTTGACCTGAGGATGTTTCCGGTTCAGACCTATTTATAACCTGTAGGTGCAACTCATCAGATGACGTCACCCGACTGAGGTTATATAAGTCAAAGTTTGGCATGTTTGATACACACATGATTCACAACCGGTGGAACAAAATGACGTTCCCATAGCGTTTTCACGCAGCATCGAGTGTAGCTTTTGAAAGGGAACTCCACTCTGCCATGGAAAACATGGAAAGTTGAAAGTGGGTTCAGGAATCGAATAATTGCTGTTAATGTGCTCTCTTGCAGAAATGATCCTCTTTCAGTTTAAATTGACTGTTAACAGATTGACCACAGCTGTCTCTCTCTCTCTCTCTCAAACACAAACTAACATGCAAATATTGACAAAAAAAAAAGAAAAAAGAAGATGTTTTTAATATCTGCTATGAACCCACTAGGATCAGGGTAGATCCTTAAAAACGGCAACATTTTTGCAAGCATGTTAACTAGCCATTAATGAACTAGCAAGAAAACTGGGATGACTTCTAGCATTTGAAATGCAGACTGTTATTAATGAATTGGACAGAGCCATAAACGCATTAGCACATTAACAAGACATAACATCCAACATTTAGATTGTAGACCTAATTAAAATGGCCGACATTCTAGTCAGAACATTAACTAGACATAAATGCTATAGGAAACTAAAACGTTATAAGACGAACTATTGAAGTATGTTACAGGTTGTTTTTGCTGTGTTAAGCAACAAAAAGTGATGCATGCTGGTGAACGTTAAGTTCCATGATGGCGAGGAGAGAGCAGTGTAAAGTCCATTTGCATACATATTTATGTTCTTCTCCACAGAGCTGCAATAATAACGAGGCAGATTGAGCAGTGCTAACTCAGCACAGTATGCTAATGTGACCGTCGCTCCGCTGCTTTCTCATTAAGCCAAGACAAAAGCTTCTCCTGCAGGCTCATTTACAGAGGCCGTGCCGAGCCCAGCGCGACTTCATATTTTCACTGATAAGTCACTTCCACATCTGAATGTCTGCCTTTCTGTCAGCATAGCTTATATTCTTTTAAGAATTTGGATACTTTGTTTTTCCTCTCCATATTCCTCACTGTTGTTTAGTTTTGTACCCAACAGAATCCTTAACATTGTATGATCCTTTCATATAGTTCATATAGTAATTACCTTCCATTACTATACAATTGCCTGACACACAACATTAGATTAATGTTGTTTTTGAACATAGGAATAACACAGATCTAAAAAGAAGCTTCAATGTTCTCCTTGATTGCAAGTTAATGCACTAGGGATGATGACATAATGCCTGCATTTTGACAACCACCAAACAATGACCGCTCCTACTGAAGCAGTGAAGTCGGTTAACTCCGTGGTGGTGATGAAGATAGTGTTATGCACCCATTCTTTATTTGCAAGAAATCTCTTGATGCATTGGATTGAAATTTTTCCTACAAGATGAAGTTCCTCTTATGTTCAAAAACTCCCTGTATAATCTTAAAATGCATTTTGAGGAAAATATTATTAATATTGATTTATTGGAGCCACAATGTTATGTAACAGTTAGTTAGTTAGTTAGTTAGTTAGATATTATCATAATCCTGTTCAGATATTTGGCTAATGTGATGGCCAGGCTCACCTGTGCTAGATAACATTGATAAATAATCTACATAACTATACTCATGCTTTATTATAAGAAAGCTGCAATAAAATTCATAATCAATATTCCAACTGATTAATATCTGATTGCATACAAGGGAAAAAAGAAGTCATATTACTAATTTTATGTGCACGTAGCTAATTTTAAGTGTTTTCTTGAAAGAAGCAAAATTATCTGCCCATAAAACAAGAAATGCATAATAATAATAATAATAATAATAATAATAATAATAATAATAATAATAATAATAATAAAATGTCTAGATATAAGCTTGATAATCTTCACCATTGTGGATTGTTTCTCTAAGTGAGCTTATTTCATTCCACTACCTAAGCAATTAAATGGCTGAGCTCCTGGTCAACCACGTCTACCTGTTTCGGACAGGGCCCCCAGTTCTCTGCCTCTGGAAGGTTTTTTGCAACCTCATCGGCGCCACCTCCAGTCTCTCATCTGGGTTTCACCTGGCCAAATGTAATGAATGAACCAGGAACTTGAGAAATCCCTAAGGTGCATGGCCTCTCAGGACCCAACCTCCTGGAGCCGCTTCCTCCCCTGAGATGAGTATGAACACAACTCGCTTCCTACTTCTTCCATAGGCATGTCTCCCTGTCACTGCTGCCTGGGTTATCAACCACCACTGCCCAGAAAGAGGAGGTGGCAGTCCCCTCAGCCCTAACCTTCGTCTGTCGCTGCAAAAGGACATGGCAGTGGGCCCCTTCCAGCATCAGGCTAACCGTCACCAGTCGTCAAAGCATGACCAAAGGGTCATGCTATCCCTATGTGACCTTCCCCTCAAAACCACTTCAAAGAAGCTCTCTCCAAAGTTCGTCGGTCCCTTCACAATCAACCACATTATTAACCCATGCTCTGTGCGACTTTCACTACCCCCCCCCCTCCATGCGCCGAAACAACCCCATTTTCTATATCTCCCAGATTCACTGCCTGGTCTTTTCCCACTATCTACATGTGATGTCCTGCAGGCCTCATTTACCTGAGCACATACCACTACTTTTTTTTGTGGGGAGAAAACATTATATATATATATATATATATATATATATATATATATATATATATATATA
>JAAGKR010002960.1:0-82554 GCA_011419295.1 Clarias macrocephalus
AAAAAAAAATCGGGACCATATGACTCATACTTCCGGGTCAGTCTTTAAGCACCAAATTACAGGAAGGACGTTAATGCTGTCCACTGGCTGCGATGGAGGGGAACTCGAACCATTCCTAAGGTCAAGAGGAACACCATCATAGGAAGTCAAACTGCTCTTGAAACAGGACCAGGTACACAGAATTTTATTACAAGTCATAAGCATAAATGTTAGTCGACAAGATGCTGCACACAGTACTTTAACACAGCAATGCCATTTGACGTATAAGCCCCATTCAGTATTTTGGTGCTGAAAGACCCGGAAGTATGACTCCACTTTTTTTTTCTTGATTTTTTTGTCTTTTCCCCACCCAGGTTCCGTATTTTTCTGATATTTGGAAAGTTATTTTTCACTTCCAAAAAAGAATTTTTAATAACCTGCCACCACGTGGTTATCATTGTCCCCTTCCACCTCCGGGTTCCGGGTTCGATTCCCGCCTCGGGTCTGTGTGCATGGAGTTCACATGTTCTCCCCGTGTTTCCTCCAGGTAATCCGGTTTCCACAGAACAAAGAGGTGCAGGTTAGGCTAACTGGAATTTCAAAATTTTCTGTAGTGTGTGAATGAGCAAGTCTCCTGGGATAGGCTCCGCACATGATCAGGGGGAAAAAATGCCAAGCTGCCCCGGATACCACTAACCAGCTTCTCCAAAACATGATTTGATACACAGGCTCTGGTTTAACACCCAGTCTCAGAGCTCACCCAAAGTGTGTGTGTGTGTGTGTGTGTTATTGCTCCAGCTGAAATCCCCTTCAATTAAGGTATTTGTGTATACCTTAAACTCCCTCTGTTTCACCCCTCTGCCAAATGCACCGTTTCACTGTCTATGCAAACGAGATACTGAAAAGACACGCCGCAGCCGAGTTGAGCAGAAGTGAGTTGGGGAGAGGGTTTCCCTTATATGAGGTCACGTTAGGGGAGGAAATATAATTGGAAATAGGATGTTCTTATTTCATCTTTTAGTCTTTTAGACTCGTCTGAATGTATAAAAATGACCAAAACGCCAATTTTGCATGATACATCCCCTTTAAACTGGTTGTATTCTTCAACCAAAAAGTGTTTTTGATGGAAAAAAAAAAATATATATATATATATACGGCCAGAGGGATTTTGAGCCGTTCCTCTTGCAGAATAGTGTCCAGGTCACTATGTGATGCTGATGAAGGAAAACACTTCCTGACTCGCTCCTCCAAAAACACCCCAATGTGGCTCAATAATATTTAGATCTGGTGACTGTGCAGGCCCTGGGAGATGTTCAACTTCACTTTCATGTTCATCAAACCACTCTGTCACCACTCTGCTGTGTGTATTGGTGCATTATCATCATGATCCATGGCACCGCCTTCAGGATACAATGTTTGAACCGTTGGGTGCACATAGTCCTCCAGAATGGTTCAGTAGTGCTTGGCAGTGACGCGCCCATCTAGCACAAGTATTGGGCCTACAGTAGGGAATGCCATGATACTGCAGCCCAAACCATCACTGATCCACCGCCATGCTTCACCCTTGGCATGTAACAGTCTGGATGGTAGGTTTCTGTGGAGCTCCCGAAGAATAGTTTTAGTGGAAACAAGAGAATTGAGGTGCGCATTTAATTTCGCAGTGAGTTGGGCAGCTGTGGTTTTATGTTTTTTGGATACAATCCGTGTTAGCACCCTGACATCCCTTTCAGACGGCTTCCTCTTGCGTCCACAGTTACTCCTGTCGGATGTGGTTCGTCCTTCTTGGTGGTATGCTGACATTACCCTGGATACCCTGGTGGCTCAAGATACATCACAAAGACTCGCTGTCTTGGTCACAGATGCACCAGCGAGACGACAACAACAACTTGTCCTCTTTTGAACTCTGATATGTCACCCATAATGTTGTGTGCACTGCAATATTTTAAGCAAAATTCGCCTTCACACTCTGCCCTTACTGGTGGAAGGTGCAGTCAATGAAGATTGGCCACCAGGCTGGTCACATTAACAATGACACCACCAAGACTAAATTGGCCAGTGTTTCAGTTTCATTGTCCAACTCCTGTACATAATTTCTTTTGGAGCAAGAGCAACACATTCAGTTCATATGATTTATTTATGAACTGATTTATGTCTCTTGTGTCAAACTCCCACCCACTGCTTCATTGTTCTATATGAGACCTCTTCCTCCTTTAGTCTGTCCCTGGTCCAAGTATCACATGGATGCTTGCGTCACTGCATGGGGCGACTGCTTTATTCCCAGTTTGCGCTTTTCCCAGTGGTTTTAGAAGGAGTAGTTTAACACTTTAATCAAATCACAAGAATTAAAGCACCCATGTACTTGTTTAATAGTCTTGGGTATAAATGCTGCATCCTGGTGGAACAGCATATTGTCCATGAGGTTGGAATCCATTGTTAATGGGTATACACACACACGTTCACACACTCGTGGCGTGAATCGCCAGTTCATTGGACTGGCATGTTTTTGGGAGGTGGAAGGAAACTGAAGAACTCAGAGTCAAAAAAAAAAAAAAAAACAAAACCATCTTGAGCTCAGTATCAAACCGGGGACCTGGTGCTTGTTTTTACGCTACGCATGTTAAAGGAAGTAATACACGAATAGGACAATACATTCACAGTACACAGGTTTTTAATACTTTAAAATTCACTAACTGTGTTTTTTTTTTTTTTGAGAGAAGTTCCAAAGTGTATCATAGTATTGTGATATTTGTGGAATTTGACTATAGCATCTGAAGCTGATTTAGAAATGGAAACATTATTAGTTCCAGATTTTTGGACAAAGTTCAGCCCATTATTTTTTGGCACCCTGGATCTGGCTTATTTATCTTACATCTTGGACCGTACCCATTATTCATACAGCGTTTTTTTTTTTTTTTTAACTTGCCTAACCTCTATAGCGTCTTCCAAAATGAAAAAATCTGTACAGTCCTGTTTTCCTGCTCCAGTGCTGATATTTGAGCCGAAGTGTGCATATGGAAATGGGCGGGGACGAGGAGGAAGGAGGCGGGGAGCAGGGCAGCCAGTGTGGAAGAGCCTGGTCTGAATCCTGCCTCTTAACCACAGCATACAAACTGTGCTTTCTCCCTGTCACAAACAACAGTGCAGAGAGTTTGAGGCTTCCAGACACACACACACACACACACACACACACACACACACACGCCTAGAAACATATTCTCAGGCTGCCCACAGGAATGTGTCTGGAGTCAGCCTGCATGGCGATGCCATTCCACCCTCCCTGTCTGATCCCGAAGATTATGCCGTGTTGCTAAATGTTAAACTGCAACGTTTTCCATTAAAGCCGCACGCCACTGAGCAAACAAGTTAACACAGTTGTAAAAGCAAAGCTGGCAACATGGCGTTGTTTATCAAGTGAAACACACATCCAAGTTTTTCATGTTGTCTGGTTGCTGCTTTCATCGACAGCTTAAGCGCAAAGTGCCACCAGTCAAGTGAAGGATCCATTATACTGTAAAGTCTTGCTAACGTTCAGTGCCGATAAATGATATAAATCACGCCAGCCGAAGAAATCTCCATTTGAAGCTCTAAACAAATATCTGGATAATCCTTTACCCAGAATCACTGTTGAAAAGTGCAGGGAAATGGCACTGCATTACACCCCAGTGTGAATGTTCCAGTGCTCTCAAATCTAAAGGTCAGGTCTATTAGTTTGTCCCTCTGGGGGAACTTTCAAAGGATTTACGGAGAACCCTAGACCAGAGCGTTTCCCTGTCAGAAAAGCAAAGATAAAAGTAAAGAAAAGCCTTTTACGAGCTCTGACTACAACAAACCACCTGCTGAAGATCCCTGAAAGAGGCCTCCAAGCATAGAGCCCTGACTTCTCGACATCAGGTCGAACATCAACAAGCAGACTGTGTGGCAGGGTGTCATTATTTTCAACATTATACAGTATTTTATGCGATGTGTCCCGGGCGATGACTGTACTTAAAGGTTGAATCCAAGCTGCCTCTGAGGCCCTCTGGTGGTTGGCTGCAGTACAATTTTTAAACTGTCTGTCTCCAGTGGTCCCGTCCAGCGGGAGCACGTTCAGGAAGGAAACACATCTGATGATGGTGTGTCATCTTAAACACTACTTTGTCTCCTCAGTAACTGCTTCTACGTCAATCAGCACTGCCTCATGAACCGTCTGTGTTGTGTTCATACTGAATCCCAAATCCCTCTCTAACCCCTGAACGAGGACACTACTTGATGTGTGGGACAAGGGAACCTACATCCTACATACTGCACTAGCTTTCCATTTTACACTATTTGGGATTCAACCATGAAACAGTTAGTTAGCAAGTATTTAGAAAGCTTGAAATGTCAGCATTTGCTACCTGCACATCATACGCGATGGCATCATGAAGCACTGCATAATATTGACCACCCAACTGAGAATTGGCTCCTCTCAATGTTTCTTCCTATTGACATCTCAGGGAGTTTTTCCTTGCCACCGTCGCCCTCGACTTGCTCGTCAGGTACAAACTGATCATTTTGATGCATGTATATTTTCTCACATTTCATACACATTTTTTTCTTCTGTAAAGCTGCCGCCGTGCGACGATGACTATTGCTATATATAAAAGCGCTATACAGATCAAATTAAATTGAATTGAATGAGCTAATGCTAATGCTATCATTTACAAGCGACACCAAATCCAGGAGGAGTCAGACATTTGTTTACCGTCTGAAGTAGTCACGTTATGATAACAAATCATAACATTTCCACGTTTGGTTCTCATTTGAACAGGTCCACCACAACATACTGCACATGAAAATAATTAGCAGCTCAGAAGCTATCAGGCGCTAGCTTACGCTTTTATCTGTGTGACAAAGTGTCAGGTAATCCGGGAGGTATTTAGGTAATAATGAGACTTCTGTTATCATTAATCATTTAACGTCTGCTGCTGTAATAGTCACATGACTGGAAAAGGACAGTAGTAGTAGAGACGGCACAGTTCAGAAGAATAGATGAGAGGCAGACGCACTGTCTCCTGGGCCGTATATCTATTGTCCACGCTTAGACTGTGGCTCTAGATGGCGCCTCATATTTCAACATGAAACACGGTTCAAAAGCACACAATGGGACTAAATGGTTCTGTAGCATGTGGTCCATTCATCGGTGTTCCTATTGGGTTGACTCTATTTAAAGATTAAATGCTTTCTGATAGACTGCTTCTGATTTAGAGAGCTGCTTTGAAAACGAAACTGAAAGTGTCTCTCTTTTCTTCTTGTTAATGCCCTTTATAACATTATTGGGACCGATGGTGCTATGTTTTTACTAAACCTTGCACAAAAAAGAAGTAAACTTGCTTCACTTGGATGCAAACAAGTTTTGAACGGCTTCCAGACGCATGTACACGAGCGCATTCGCTGGTATGCCAAAAGCGCTAAGTATACTGAATCAAATTTCTTGCAAAATTACAGGTTTTAAGGCGAAAGTTTAGGTGGCTTGTGCGGATTCCAAAGTACCGCTGTATACCATGGATCTCGTCAGCCAGGCGCAGGTTCTCATAATGACAAATGCATGTCCTGCGACTGTAGCAGACACACTATTTTGACCATTAATATCTAATGTAGCGCTTTATTAGGATCATTTTTTACATTTGTTTATGAATACAGACTACGGCCCGATCTGGTGCGGAGATTTCTTGCCTCTTGCACAGACACACACCATATGTGCATGTCAGGCATCAGCTGCTGTTCTTGCAGTGTCAGGATGCGATTCTTATTCAGTGCTAGTTCTTTAAAATGAGCTTGACGCATTGATGTGGTACGTGTTATGTGTTATGGCGTTTCCTGAAGGCTGTAAATGCACCGGCGAAGTGAAGGAACCTGGGCAATTTATTTCCATCGATTCATGCCACAGTGGAGAAGCAGAGCTACTGTACTACAGGCCAATATGGCAAGAGGAAACACTGAGCAAAGCTTAGAAAGACATGTTGAAAATCTGTTAACAAGCTACGCTTGGCTGACGGCTACGCTTTAGTGCCCAACAAAAACATCATGTTAATTCTGAAATTATTCACTCTTACTCACTCACTTACGGTCTATACCGCTCAATCCTGTATACAGGGTCGTGGGGGGGCCTTTAGCCTTTCTCTGGAGACATGGGGCACGAGACCGGGTACACCCTGGACGGGGTGCCAATCCATTACACACACTCACATGCTCATTTACACACTACGGGCAATTTGGGAACGCCAAAGTAGAATTCCCGGCATGTCTTTGGACGGTGGGAGGAAACCGGAGCACCCGGAGGAAACCCACCAAGCAAGGGGAGAACATGCAAACAAGGCGGGAATCGAACCCCTTGAGGTGCAAGGTGACAGTGCTAACCGCTACACCTATGGGTGCCGCCCATTCTGAGTGTTTTTTTTATTTTGTTTTTTCAAATAAAATCCCAGTAGTACAATAAAAACAACATTTAAACAGGACGTGTTCATGAAAGTGAACGTTTCCCACACTGTGAGAACTTGAGGTGATGTGATGACGGGCTGTCACACAGACAGGGCTTCTGTGAGTGCCGGAAAGAAAGGAAGCGCAGGAAATTCTCCACATTCCTGACAGGAAGAGATAATAAGCTTCCGACCAACAGTGCGGGAAAAATAGCCATCAGGAACACAGCAGGGCTTCTGAGGCAGGAGTTCACACACGGCGCGCTCACTGAGGGATGCGTGTATCCAAACAGAGACGGAGAGAAATGCTAGGTGGTGCTAAAGGTGTGGGGGGAAAAGTGAAGGCTCTGCTGCAGTTTAAATAATTCAGATGGAAACACCGCTGGTCCTGTGTAAACACCCGCAGAGCTTAATGCTAAGAAGGTCATCTACTGCATCAGAGCCGAGGCTGTACGGTAAACGCTCACAAATCAGTTCTCCGTGTTTAGATAAGCCTTTTACAAACACCAGGAAAAAACGACTTAACCTTACTTAAAAAAAAAAAAGAAAAATATTCTACGTAAATGATCAGGGACCGTTTCACACCCTAAAGTCTGAGGAATGACCGCATTGCTTCACTCTAACACTTCTAGCACTATATATCAGACCAACACCGAGACCCCTTCAGCGTATGATGTAAAGTGGAAGACATGATCGAGTTGAGCCAGCTGTCTTTCATTTCAAGTCTCTAGTTCATCGTTTTCATGCTCGTATATATATTTCCCTATATCAGGATGTCGAGTAAGCACATGTCTGAGGCCCATTTATCAGCCAAAGTGCTCTGGAGATAACACTTCTGGCTTTAATAGCATGCAGCCCGACATTAATCGAGAACACAGAGACATTTTCTTGTCTCAACAGAGCTTCACAAACAAGGCAGCCGGGGCGTTTCACACGCTCGCAATAACATCTGAGGGGAGACCAGGCGAGACGCAAACCTATAATTCAACATTCCAGCTTCGCCGCTGCGTGAGGATTCACTTTAATAACAGCGTGGAGAGTAAAGAGAAGGCGAAAGGGTTTCAGGCACTGCACTTGGGTGCAACTTTATTAGGTATTTATTAGATATTAAAAACAGAGTCCTTTGGAAAAAATCGTGAGACACTGACATTTTAATTGAATTAAACAAACCCCCCCCCCCAAAAAAAGAACAAGTAAAGAAAATAAGAAGAAAGTGAAAGATTTTATTTATTATTGTTATTATTGTTGTTATTATTATGAACATGTAGTAATATTATAATTAGAGCCCAGACACTATAAGGTGCGCAGGACCCTCTTGTTTTCCTAGGGATTTTTTTCCCCACCCTTTTGGGCTTAACATGCTCAAAAACTCAAGAAAATTGGCAGACTGGTTGGAATCTGCTGCCATTAGGATGCCTGAGAGTCGCGTGGGCCCCGGGCCCTCAGGGGCCCTCACACGAGATTTTGCTGCATATCTCACATACATAGTTGCACGTATGCACACGAAACTCTGTACACATTTAGAGCTCATTGAACTTTCGCATGTCCTGGGCTCAACTCAACAGGAGGCCAGTTATTTTGGGTCGTTCGCAAAAACGCACCTGATGGATTTCGATATACTCCTCCTAGAGAATTTATACGATCGCCACCAAACATCACAAATATTAACACCCACACGCCCACACACACATATCTCTCTCAAACACACACGCACATGCATGCACGCACACAATCATACACACACACGTACATACTGTACACACTCGCATCTCTCTCTCTCTCACACACAGACACACATGCCTGCACGCATAAACACACTCATACTGTACATCACAAATGTTAACACTCACACACACAGATATCTCTCACTCTCACACACACAAGCTTTTTGGAGATCTTAACATAAAATTCCCCCTATTCTACACACACACACACACACACACACACACACACACACACACACGTGCGTCTCTCACTCTCACACACGGGTGCTTGGACCCGCTCATCATTGCTCGCAACTATATTTATTATTTTTATTACTATTAGGGCCCAAGAGCACTAAGTCATAATTTTTTCAATAATCTGGGGCTCAAAAAGACATGAAGATCAGCACACAGGCTGGAATCAGCTGCCATTAGGACGCCTGAGCGGCTGGGCCCTAGATGTGGCACTGAGCTTTTACAGGATATTTGCATAAATGCACGTTTATTTCTCGTGAAATGGGCTCTACTCAACAGGAAGTCATTTTGGAAGTTATTTGAGGTGTTTGCAAATACACTCAATGGAATTTGATAAACTCCTCCTAGGAAATTTATATGATGGGTGCCAAACCGGGTCAATACAATCTCAAAACACTGAGGATACAAACTTGCAAAGGGTTATTTGATATCTCAAATTGTTCCGCTGTGGTGATGCCTTAAACTTATGCCGAAAATTACTGCAGAGTGACATCATATTGAGTGACATCACATTAAGTGACACCAGACTGTAGTGTGATGCTTCTTTCCAGCATCCTGGGCTTTTTTGGAGGTCTTAACACAAACTGTAATTCCCCCTATTCTAAAATGATGTCATAAAGGTATTGGTATGTCCCCTCTAAATGCATCTGCTCACTGTCTTTCTAATGTGTCGGTGCTGCAGTGGCACAGGTGCTTGGGCCCAATAATTGTTCCTTGCGAAGCTTATCGTTGAAGGCCCGGCTTGTTCTTCTAAGGATTTTTTTCCCAGTCATTCATGGCTTTTTTTTTTTATTTTTTTTTTATCATGCTTAAAATGTCATGAAAATCAGCACACAGGTTGGGTCCTACTGCCATTATGACGCCTGATCGGCTGGGACCTGGGTGTGGCACAGGGCCTTCACACAGGATTTTGTCTCATAGCTCATACACACTCGCACATATACATGTACCAAACCAGGTAGACTTTTAGAACTTATTCTACTGAACAACTTTTACTATGCATGTCATGGGTTATACTCAACAGCAAGTGTTTGCAAAATGCATCCAAAGGAATTTGATATACTCCTCCTGGAGGGTTTAGACGAACGCCACCAAACCGGGCCTATGTGATCTCAAGATATTGAGGGTGCAAAATTGCAAAGAGATTTTTGATACCTCAAACGGGTCCACCGTAGCAAGGCTTAAACTTATGGCATAAATTGGCTAATAACTTCGTAATTATATATAATTATGTAGTTATATATTATGCCATTATAGTATTGGTATTTCTCGTTTGAAAGCATGTACCCACTGTCTTTCTGGTGCTCCGGGGTACCCCAGATTTTGGGTGCTTGTGCCTGATTATTGTTGCATTGCAACTATATTTTTAATTCCCATTTATTATCGTTTTTTTATTTTCATTAAAAAAAAACTCTAATGAATATTAAATTAATTATTGATTATGAAGAAATAAACATTTACTTTTATCATTTTTGAGAGGTTTATAGCATTTTGGATATTTTTATTTTGTTTTTGTTGTTGCTGTTGCTGTTCGCTACATATTTACCTTTTTAAACAATTGCCTCACATAATTTTATGCATCAATACAACAACTGTAAAATAACTGTAAAAAGACTTTTCGTAAACCTTTTAGGTCTTTCCAGGTCTGTAGCGCCCCATTTTTCTATATAAAGCAGCGGATTGACAGTCTCAGCCAGGTTCTAAGAAGTGTGTATCAGGATCACGACGTTACATAACAATCTTAGCATTGTTTTGGTTGCTTCATACATACAGTACAGTATCCGACTCAAAGAGGATTGGAGGTTTGGCTGCATTCAAATTTCTTTGAGGCATCTCAGCATCAGATGCACAGAGGCTGAAAACATGAGTGAGGAATTAAACACACTGTGAGCTCACTGGATAGAAAGAGCCTGGTATCTTTCCTCTGGTAGTGCTGTATGGAGATCTTGGTGGCTCGAGGCCACACAACCACATCTCCGGAGTGTGGCAGAATTAAAAGACGGGCATGGTGGGATGAAGTGAGAAGAGCTCAGCCAAAAACAATGTGAGAGATCCGTCTAGCGAGGCTTGTTACGTAACACAGCAGCAACCGCGGCCCACGTTGTTTGGAAGGGAGGAGGTTTGCAGAGAGAGAGAGAGAAAGAGAAAGGATGAACACATAATAGAAAGGGACTAGAAGAAGATCCAGCGCACATTAAAAGTAAATGTCACACACAATTAGCCCTGCTCCGGGTTCCTTTTCACATTAGCATGCGTGGAATCCAGGAATAACCTACTGAGGCAAAAACAATCTAGATACTACGGCGTTTCAACAAGTCAGAATTAACCATTACTGCAAACTATTTTATTGAACGATTGTTTATAAGTTTTGTCTGACTGTTGTTTGACATCACTGCCCAGGAGAGTCCGTGAGATTTTATCTGGCGTATTTTAGACAAACTACCTCTAACAGCTAGTAACTTTCACAGTACATTTTGTAAGTTGTTAGACGATTTAGACGAACGCCGCCAAACCGGGCCGATATGATCTCAAGACTTTGAGCACGCAAAATTGCAATGGGATTTTTAATATCCCAAATGGTTCAGCCGTGGCGAGGCCTTAAACTCATGGCGCTTGACCAGATGCGCAGGTGCTTGTGCCTAATCATTGTTGCTTTGCAAGTACACAAGACATTTTTGCTATACAAATTCTGTCAATGCAGTCATGCCCCACATGCCGTTAGAAATGTTTTATTTTATGTAATAAAAGCATTTTTACAGGTGGACTCGCGGGTGTAGTAGTAGTTTGCTGTCGCATCTGTATGAATGGAGTTTGCATGTTCTCCCCGTGTTTGGTGAGTTTCCCTTCAAGTACTCCGGTTTTCTCACCTCCCAAGTCAAAGACATACAGATTAGGCTGACTGACTTTTACAGATTGCCCGTAGTGTGTAAATATGTGATTGTGTGTGTGTGTGTGTGTGTGTGTGTGTGTGTGTGTGTGTGTGTGTGTGTGTGTGTGTGTGTGTGCTTGTGCAATGCAATGGAAAGCATGTTTTATGTGAATGAAGGCATAAAACTGGTTGACATTTACAGAAGACTTCAAACACAGTACGGTGATGAGACTCTTAGCCGCAGTAAAACATTTGAATGGTACAAACGTTTTAAAGAAGGCTGTACGTCTGTGAATGTCGATCCCCACCGAGATGGCTCGGAGCCCACTGCGGTCATTCCCAGAAACAGTCAGCAACGCCTAATTCTTGAAACTCTAGCGATAACTTGTCTCCGATGTCTTTCTGCAAAGGAACATTTATCATTTTGCTTTTGAGTCAATGTATGAACAAAACCTGGTATGATCCATTACACAGAAAAGGTTCAGAAACTGCTGATTCTTACTTTAGGTCTGAAAAGTAAAACAAGAACCGCAACCTGAAACAACCTGAACAAGTTACAACATGGATGAAGCTATCAAGTCTCCAATCGAACAAAGTCACAGCTTGGCTCTTAACAGCATTATACTTTAATATCTTTAAACCTAGTGCCGCCAATCGCTACATTTTTTAAAATCTAGTTAATCACATAGTCTGTGATTAAGCGAAATTAATCACAATTTTAAAATGGGGTGATATGGGGTGTGGCAACCCACCGACTTTGAGGCTTGAACATGGATGCTCAGACCCAAAATACAAGAACCGAGAGCCTGAGCCGCCTGAGCCGCCTGAGCCACCACTCACATGCCTTAAGTTTAGTATATTCTTGTAAAAGTAGTTCCCCTTGCAGGTAGCTTGAGCACATAACTTTGGTTTTATACACATTTCTATCTAGAAGCTTCTTATAATGAATCTTCTTGTTCAGCATCCCTGGTGATGTCTCCTCAGTCATCTTATTATCCGAACTAAACATGCCATTATCACACGTAGCCGGATAAGCGCGATGCGATTATGGGAAGCCATTGGGGTCAAACTTGGTAACCTGATTACTCATTCACTCACTCACTCATCATGTATATCGCAAAATCCTGTATTTAGGGTCACGGGGGGCCTGGAGCCTATCCCAGGAAACTTGGGCACAAGGCAGGGTTCACCCTGGACAGGGTGCTAATCCATTGCAGGGCACAGACACACATACACACACTCACTCACACACACATTACGGCCAATTTGGGAACGCCAATTAGCCTAACCTAACATGTCTTTGGACTGTGGGAGGAATTCGTAGTACCTGAAGGAAACCCACCAAGCACAGGGGAGAACATGCAAACCCCATGCAACCTGGCCGGGAATTGACCCGGACCCTTGAGGTGCGAGGTGACAGCGGTAACCACTACACCAACGTGCCACCCGTAACATGATTAACTTGCCTCAAAAAATAGTAACGAGTAGAAATTTCTAGATTAATGACAATATTGACTGCAATAATCTAACTTTTGTAATACATTATTGCACTTGAATTTCTGCTATATGGATATAGTAAGTCCATAAATCACTGAAAAATAACCACATTGTACCTGTCTCTACTTTGCACACATGTCCTAATATTATTTAAATGTATACTTTGGACAATGCAAAGTCTTACAATATATAATGTGCATATTGTATGTAAAACAAATTCATTCCATTCCTCTCCTTGTATTGGTTGCATATGACATTTACAAAAGAATTACAACTTGACTTATATTTAAATGCAATAAGTCTAAAAGGTTGGAATCAGCAGCTATAGCCAGAAGGAAAATATTGATTCAAATGTCTGACAGTAGCGCAGTGTTTTTTTTTTATTTAATTTTTTTAAATAAGCATCGTCACATACAGGCTCCAAGCAATAAGAAAATGCTGATATATTTCTAGGTTTAATATTGTGGCTTTAACATACTGTACGATATTAACAGTTTTCTATACAGACGTGTTGCCTTATTTAAATCCTTAGGATATAAAGTCGGATATAAGATTTAGATTTTTTTTTTTATTAAAAATATATTGTTAGAAGCTACAGTACCTGCAGAGGAAATACACACATAGAGAGAAATTTATCGCAACCCAAACTGCATAATGAACAATTACTGTAATAGTATAACGATACTGAACATATATACTGTATATGTCATCATGTACTCTTTAATTTAGTATTTAATATACTAATTTAATATGTAGTTTAGGATGTGATTCAAGCATTCACGTGTTACATATATAATAATTATTTAAGAAAATTGTTAAATCTTAAATAAGTGTAAAATTAAAAAAAAAAATTCAGACGCCTATATACTGAATATATATATAGTATAATAGGCTTCTTCAAATTTGACCAACAAATGCAGACCTCTTTTTCTGAAAATGAAGGGTACATCACATCTGTGTGTGCTTCACGGCCCAGCATATCCCAAAATTCTTTGCGAGCCAGCGTAGAGAACCGAAGAGATTATGGCGGAGACAGAACCCGAGGATATTCAAAATAAGCATATTATAAAAAATATATAAATAAAAATGAAACGTTTTAAAAAGAACAAAAAAACAAGGAGATTTACGTGAAAAACGCTCCAGGAGAGACAGGTATCGTTAAAAAAAAACATGATTAAGTATTACACGACATGAACCGGTGGCAGCTCGGCTCCGTAGACCAGACGCTCTCATTCCGGTTTGGCCTTCATGGTCTACGCAGTCAGCAGAGACCACGTAATCTCCGTCCACCAGAATGAAACACACTCAACCACTGAAACTGTGGAACGAGGGAGGGACAAGATGAGTGCAGAAAGTGTCAATAAAGAGGACAGATTAGCTCGGCAGTGTGGCGGTTTTTCATGCTCTGACCGAGATCAGAGCAGAGTTGAGTTGTGTGTAAATCGTGTAGGAGCCCGGCCCAAACCGGGAATGCAACGAACGGATTTTACAGTTCACTTGTAACTCTGCATTTACTGAGTTAAAGAGTTAAAGAGTTTATATTTCTAATATTTATTGCATCTTCATCATGCAATTATATTTATATATATTTATGCATTCGTATACCAGCTGATTTTACTTGCTTTCATATTTCTTTAATTATTTGTATTTAAAGTTAGTATCTCTCCTTGATGGTGGGATTCCTCTGGGAAAAGTGGTATAATTAATCCTTTTTCCCTGCTGTTTATTAAAAATATAACCTTGTAATAAAAAAATTATTATTTGAAAAAAAAAATTATGAATGAAAAAATATGAAATTATAAATTAATTATTTTATTTATTTTTGTATTATTATTATTTCTTTTTTAGTATTCTTATTTATTATTATTATTATTTATTTATTTATTTATTTTTGCCATATTGCGTAGCCATAGGTGTAACAGTCCTCAGGCCAAATGAGCTAGAATATGCTATCTGTCTTTAATTAATACAGTTAGTTTAGATTTAGTTAGTTAATACACGCCTAGTATTAGACATGCTGGTTAAACAGTGTGGCACTGATTAAAAGAAAACAGATAAATCATTTCACCCTATATATCGCTCAAATTGATTTAGATTGCCATATGTACATAGGACAGATTCTCCCGCGAACATGGGAACCACTCCGGTAGAAATCTCTCCACACCTTCATGATAGGGATCCACTTAGAGACGCCTCTGCAAACACCTTGTCTAGAGTTGTATAGCTGCGGGCTGATAAATTACAGAGTACTTATGTCAAATGGCACACATGGTGTTACTATGTGAAAAGAGAGTGTTATTGAAACAGTGCTCTTACACCAGATGGTCTGGCAATACGCGGCGTGATAACAAATGCCACTTTTTGTTGTTATTTCCATTGCCAAGTGATCCAGACTGTACCTGTGTGGACATGCGCTGGTACAGGCTCCGGATAGAGTGGGCTAAAGTAATTACCGATGACGAATAAAGTAATGGATATGTGGGGTGCTCAAGTCAAACTGGGACTTCTGATTGTGTAAAATAACAGGACACCGTTATGAGAGTAAAAACCTCTCTACATGCTTTTTTACACACTACGGACAATTAGAAAAAAGCCAATCAACCTAATCGGCATGTCTTTATTAGCTGACTACCTGGCTCCATCCAACAACCTGAAGACCTGCTTTCATCGCTACTCTTATGTAACGTGACACAGACACATGTACTCAACCTGAATACGGATAGCTCTGGATTCATCTCAGTGACTGTACTGTGCCGTGCCAAGAAAACTAATTTGAGACACTCCGAGAGCCATGAAGGTCAGATCTGAGACGATGAAAGGAATATTGTTTACTGTCAGCCGTAGCTCAAGTGTTATGAAAATGATCTAAGTGCGTTGCATCCATGTGACTGTCACAATAACAGACTGCCTGATGAAATAATTTCCCATATTCTTCTTTCATAAACACTATATCACTAACACACCTAAAAATCTCACAATTACTCTGTTATTTGATGCAACACAAACAAGTACTTGTCAAGTCCTGTATTTCTACTACTAATTGTAATGTGTTACAAGATATAATGCACTAAATGAGCAATAGAAATGACGGCATAAAAGCACTTGACATTTACAGAAGACTTCAAGCACAATACGCTGATGAGCTGCGCAGTAAAACATCTGAATGACGCAAAAGTTTTAAAGAAGGCCTTACACTGAACTGTATGTTTATGAATGACAATTCCAGCTGAGATGGCTCGGAGCCCGCTGCAGTCATTCCCGTGAACATTCAGCGAGTGGAACGTCTGATCCTCGGAAAATGTCGCCAACTTGCAGAAGGGATGCATTACTCCGTGTGAACCGTCCACGCAATCATTTATGAACACCACTTGCACGTGACAGGAACCCGGCTGGCCACATCCCCTGTACAGTCCTGACCTCGCTCCAAGCCAATTCCACATGTTTGGGCCATTAGCGGAATTCCTGGGACGTGAAGCAGGCAGTCTGATCATGAAAACTTTCTACCTTGATGGTATCCAAGCACTAATGAAACGCTGGGATAAGTGCATTAATGTAGCATGGGATTAAATATAGAGAAATAAAGGGACTGTTTGCTGTTATACTGTACAATCAAGTCCCAGTTTGACTCGAACAGCCTCATGTACATTATGTATCTTACATTCCAGATTCTTGGATGACAATGTAGCTTGAATTCAGAACAGGTGAAGAAGTGAGTCTGTCTCTGAACTACTCTCCAATCACGTGCACACACACTTTCTGTCCCATTTAGGGACTCTCCCCAGAGACACACTCACCATTAAATGAAGTTCATACGAAACTCTAAAGACTACGCCTATGTCCCCGTGGAATAAGCCATTTTTAAAAATGTGCTAGACACAGTTATGCAGTCAAACTTAGGAAATGTACCATAGGAAATATCTAATATCTCATTTTATTTGTTCAGGGTGTTGATTAATATCATTAAAGGTAGCTATAAACTGTTTAAAGGCATGAGGGTCATATAGCGCAACCCAACTTGTGTTCCCATTATGGAGATTTGTGAAAAACTGTTCAACAAACTTCATGGTACATGAAGAAGAACCAATCTGTACGACTAAATAACAAGTCTGTTCGAATAAGAAAAGTTGGTTCTTCAAGGGTTCCCCAGATAGTTATGAGCTCTACAGCCCAAATTTCTTAAAGGAAATCCATTTGTTTTAGGCTTCACAACGAGTTTCCACACAGCGACAAATGGGAGAAAAGTGTGAAGAGTGTAGTCAAGACCTGGTACTACAAAACATCTTGAATTATTTAAAATTCTTCACAGACAAAACATTTTTTTATGGAATTATGGATAGGAGTTATGATGAAGTCCCCTCTGTTTGGATCTCCACAGAGAGAACCTCGCTACATCATGTCTCAGTCAGCCTCCAGCCTCGCGCACACCAGCAGGGTTATTGATCTGTTTTGACAACCTCCTGCTTGCCGGCCGCTCAATTAATCCTCGGTTGGTGGGGAGAGCGTTTGTTCTTGCTGAGCGCTGCCATTAAATACAAGTTAAGAACTGTACGGTGGGAAATTAAACACAGGGAGATCGGAACTGAAGCCGGAATCCTTGAGGCACAGCCGTAATGACGTGCAATCTCGTCCAATGGGATGGATGATGGACAGGTGTCCCACAGCGCTGTTTGCTTGTAATAGAGCACTCTGTCACTACATCCTTTTATCTTTTCCTTGCAGGAACACTCCAGATTTATCAAATTGTAATCACATCTCCTGGGCACTACCTTCTTTGAATATTTCCTCGGATTTCTGATCCAGGCTCTGAGTGGACCATTGCAAAAGGTTCTTCTGCTTCTAAGCATTTCCTTGGTTCAGTTGTTCAAGATTGGTGCTTGGGGTCACTTTCTGGCTGAACTGTGAATTTCGCCTTCATCTTCAACTGTCTAAGTGTGACCTGCAGGTTTGTTCCAATATAGATTGGTATTCTCAGACTAGACTGGACTAGGATCTTGACTACAGTCCCAGTTCCAGGTGAAGAGAAGCAGCATGCTGCCACCATCATGCTTCACCATGGGCATGGTATTGTTTAGGGGGACTAAGCTTTCTTGTTCATGCACCAAATATATCTTTTAGAATTAGAACATAAAAGGGCTACCTTGGTTTCATCAGACCATAACATGGTTTAAAGTCATGTGGGCAGCCTTAGATGTGGTTTGGTGAGAAAAGGCTTTTGTCTAGCCACCATACGCTGCAGCAAAGACAGGTGAAGAATATGAAAGAGTGTTGCCTGATGATTGCCTCATAATCCTGCGGCTCCTTATTTAACAGCTCGAGCACTTATTTAACCGTGGATATACGATCATTTTTATTTGAACATGAGTTTCTATGGGCTTGGTTCATTCTGAACAGTCAAATGCCCCATTATTAAAGGCTATGAACATTTGTGCTATCAGGTTGTTGTTGTTTTTGCCTTCTTTTCCCTAAATTCTTTGTTTTGTGACATTAAATTGGTTTCTAGGTCACATTAAAGGCGGGAAAAGACATGATTACTATACAGTGATGTCTTTTTTTTTTTTTTTTTTTTTTTTTACGTGAGGTGTTCAAGTCAAACCGGGACTTGTGAAAACTTCAAGCACAGTACGAGACTTTATCCCTCAGCAAAACATTTGAGTGGTGCGAACGTTTTAAAGAAGGCTGTATGTTGGCCCCCAGATGACCGTATGCATGTGTCTGTGGGAACTGTAGACACAATCATTCACCAACACCATTTGCACGTTATAGGAACTCGGCTGGGAATTCTTGCCACATTTCCCTGTATAGTCCCGACCTCACACCAAGACATTTCCACATGTTTCGGCCATTACAGGAGTTCCTGGGAGGCCATCGTTTCAGACGTAAAGCAGACAGTCCGATCATGGCTCTGGCGTACTGAGAAAACTTTATACATTGATGGTATCCATGCACTAGTGAAATGCATAATGAAATAAGTGCATTAGTGTACTGCAGCAGGGGATTATGGAGAGAAATAAAAGTATTTTTCACGCCGCACAGTCAAAAGTCCCGGTTTGACTTGAACACCCCTCGTACATTTCAAAAAAGCTGAAGTGGGCTGTGTGAAAAATTTTAAATCCACTGTCTAGCTCTGACAGTGTGGTGGGAAAATAAATGACAAAAATATATTTCGGTAGTGCAGGATGTGATATGATTTGCAGGTTTTCTTAAAAAAAAAAAAGGGAGGAGGGGCGGGGAGGGGCAGGGAGGGGGGCGGGGGGTAATTTCCGGACAGAAAAGCACCTCCGAATGATGGGAATTGCCTCGGGTCCCTTTGTAATTTAGGATGAGATGAAATGAGAGATTACCGACGTGGTGGCATGAGGGAGGGTTTATTAGGGGGTGGAATTGTCAGTTAAATGGAGGACTGCTCTTTGTCTATATTTTTGAGTCATTACGTAATTTGTGTAGGCGCTCGTCAGGTATGAAGAAGTTTGTGTGTTGTTTCTGGAGCGTCTGCAGTGTGTAGGGAATGTGTAAGGAGTGTGTACGGCTCAGGGGAGTTTGCATTTAACTGAATAGGTCTTTTACATGGTTTTAGATGCTATGCATAAACATGCTGACATCTACAGTATATGTTTGTTTCTATATTCTATAATCTCGTCCTTCATCACATACAGTACACGAAAAATACAGTGGATGTAACCTGCTTCAAAAGTGTAATTAAGACTGTATTATTCATTCGGTATCTCAGCAAACGGACAGTTGAGTACAAACATTCGCAGCTGTACGTCCATAAATGCCTACACACACCTACACACATTTACAAGCACCTAGACCAGGGTGTTTTTTTTTTTTGGAGCGACTACATATCATTACTTTCGCTCGGAGCGCGCACAGAAAGAGATCGTGCACTCTATTCGGCCCCGGCTGATTGGACCCGAACCTGAAGTGCTGTGTTTTCCACTAGGACTAATCAGGGAGTACCTGAAACTCTACACACCCACTGTGTTCTCTGTTAATTGACTTCTTTACACTCGCTGTCTAAGTGCCATTCTCTCAATCCCGGCCTCCTGGACGTGCTGGACGCATCGACAGAAATAATTGGTTTAAACTTTAGACACTCCAGAGGCTAGAGGACACTGTTCAGATTGGCTGCTTGTTTAGGTTATATCTGAAGCGATTCAGAGTCGCATGGACATCCTAAGAGCTAGACAGGTCCAATGGAGGGGGCGTGGCTGATGTGCCTGTCAGTCATACAGAACACAGTCTCTCTGCCTGCTAGTTGTCAGGAGAGAGGGGAAAAAAAGGCTATTTTGTCTTTCAGTTATACTGGAGGAGGTGTGGCCTTTGTGCCTTTACGATACATTAAGGGAGGCGTGGCTGATGTGTCTGTCTGCAGTACGTATGAAAGTGTAGCCAATATCTTCATTGTAAACTAAAATATAAAGTAAAATAGATATATTAATTTTTTTTTTATGCCACATGTACACATGTGTGTGTGGTCTCTGTGGTTGTCGGTCAGAGTAAAGAGGGTGTGGCCTCTGGGGCTGTCAGTCAGAGTAAAAGAGGTGTGGCCTCAGGGGCTGTCAGTCAGAGTAAAGGAGGTGTGGCCTCTGGGGCTGTCAGTCAGAGTAAAGGAGGTGTGGCCTCTGGGGCTGTCAGTCAGAATAAAGGAGGTGTGGCCTCTGTGAAAGTCAGTTAGAGGAGGTGTGGCTTCTGTGACGTGGACTCTGTGAGTTTCAGACAGAGTAAAGAGGGCGTGGCCTCTGTCAGTCAGAATAAAGAAGGCGTGGACTCTGTGAGTTTCAGACAGAGTAAAGAGGGCGTGGCCTCTGCAAGCATCAGTCAAAATAAAGAAGGCGTGGACTCTGTGAATTTCAGACAGAGTAAAGAGGGCGTGGCCTCTGCGAGCATCAGTCAGAATAAAGAAGGCGTGGACTCTGTGAGTTTCAGACAGAGTAAAGAGGGCGTGGCCTCTGCGAGCATCAGTCAGAATAAAGAAGGCGTGGACTCTGTGAGTTTCAGACAGAGTAAAGAGGGCGTGGCCTCTGCGAGCATCAGTCAGAATAAAGAAGGCGTGGACTCTGTGAGTTTCAGACAAAGAAAAGAGGGCGTGGCCCCTTTGAGTGTCAGTCAAAATAAAGAAGGTGTGTCCTCTGCGAGCGTCAGTCAGAGTAAAGGAGGTGTATCTGTTAGTCTGTATGAAATAGGATTGTTTCCAATTAATCACATCACCCACCAATATAGAACAATGAGAGTTTGAATGCTATGTACAAAGTAGTATTTTTCAAATAGTTTACATATGGATATTATATTTTATCATAATAAAGATAAAATTGGTAGAACTCATCATAAAAATGTGTACTATAGTAGTTATGGAAAGTTTGAATCATTTTAGTGATTCAGTTCTTTGAATCTCGTTCATCAAAATGATCAAATCTTTTGGTGAGTCATTTAGTTTGTTTTGTTCTTTTGATCAGAAATAAAATAAAACGTTACATTTTCAATAAACAGACCCTCAACACGTCTACATACACACATTTTGGTTATAATTCCAGTAATGAAAATATTACAATGCAGCTGAGGAAATAATATGATAAACAAAATGAGCAGCTCATCTTTCAAATCTTCTAGTCTGAGTCTTTTACGCTATTAGCGTCTATGAGAGTCACGTGCAAAAGAACGAACTATTCGGACCAGAAGACTCAGGAGAAGATGAACCGCTCATTTCTGTTTGCTGTACATAACCTACGGAGGTTTTGCGAAGCTTTGCGCATGCGCGCCCAGTAGAAAATGAACGAATCGCTCATGAACGACCCATCACTGTACTGTAGCCTCTCTAGCCCTCATTCACACAGGCGTAACAAGCAAACGCTTTCTACTATTCTGCGTCACACTGTGTCACGTTATAACAGCTGAATCATATATGATGAATCATTCACTGTAATAAATGGAATGGTTAAAAATGAATGTACAATCACTCGAGCGGTATCTAGACTGCAAGACATCAATCAGACATCTGTGTCCACAAAAGTTCAATTCCTTGTGTATCCTGGCAGCTTAACAGCACACCGAACTGACGGCTGCCGTTCTCAATGAAGACGGATGATTTCGCCAGCTCTACAAAGATGCTCGGAAACAAATCAGTCAGTGATCCAATTTGGTTAACATCTGGTGAGAACCAGTAGATGCAGAAAAGGTTTATAGGGCAACAGAGAAATAGGGAGCAGATAAATAAAATAGGCTAAAATGGAACAAGAGGGGAAAAAACACCTACCACTACCTATTGGTTTATTTATAAGAAATGGATGAATTATGCATTAGAAAAATCAGAAGAGACTCTTTTTGGAAAAATCTATACTGTAACATGAATGAGTTCAGGCAGCTGGAATAACCAATGAAGAGATTTCTTTTGTGAAATCTGATTTAGCAGGATGGATCGTGCAGAAGTCTAGCAGGCGCTCATGACTCACGAGTGCACCGAGTTGGGATAAACTTTCCAGCTCAGCCCTGTAGTAACCTGGTTAGAGTAAACGGCTCATCCAGTGATACCCGAACGATTAAAAGATGTTAGCACAACGTCGTCCAGTTTGTGTGTAACGCGATGCAAAACAAGCTATAATGCACTGCGTATACAACAGTTAGTTCTGACTGAGTAATCTGATTGGATGAGAGGAATTCCATGAGTGATGATACTGGACAGCGACAGCACCGGGCCCTTTAGCTACATGTATCACTCTGCGTCACAACAATCGGTAATAACGCTATCAGTCTCATCATAGGTGAAAGTAGGTCTGTACGGTGTGCCATACTGAGGAGAGAGCAACCGCCTGCCAAAACGCACAGTACAAACACTTTCTCTAGCTGCTTATAAGACGTTCCAAATTGCCTCCATGTGGTTTTATTTATGCAAGAGAGCTAATTTTCTTCTAACACTGTTCCTGTGTAAGCCTTCAGGTTAAGTCTTTTTTTTCAGTGGTTAGTTAGTTTTTTACATTTAATCCAAAGTCCAAGCAAACATGTTTTATTATTGTTTTTATTTTTTTGTGCTTGTTTTTGTTTTGTGTTTTTTTTTGTGTGTCTTTTTCTTTTGTTTGTTTTTGGTATGTGTTTTTTTATTGTTTTTATTTTTTATAGTTTTTTGTGTGTGTGTTTTATTGCTTTTATTTGTTTTTGTAGTTTTTTTGTGTGTTTTTGTGTTTGTGTGTGTTGTTTTTTTGTTGTTGTTGTTGTTGTTGTTGTTTGTTTTTTTTGCATGTTGGCTTCCAAAAGGTGAAAAGAATTATGTGAAATTATCTTTTTCAAAGATTGGGGCAAGCAAGAATGTTTTGTAATTCCACTCACTGGTCACTTTAATAGGAACATTTCATGGATTTCTTTCAATTAGTCAGAGTTTGCAGAGAAAAACAAAAAACATCTACATCGTTCTCTGCTATCATCCGTGTTTAAGCGTTATAGTATAAATCTTCCTCAAAGGGCAGGTAAGTAGATACAGCGGAACCTTGGATTACGAGCATAATTCATTCCTGAAGTGGGCTCGTGTTCCAAAACGCTCGCAAACCAAATCATCATTTCCCATAAGAAATAATGAAAACTCAAATTATTCGTTCCACAGCCCCAAAAATTAAATACATAAAAATAATTAATACAATTTATAAAATGAAAATAACATTTGTGTGTGTGTGTGTGTCGGTGTCAAATTACGCGCACGCACACACATAAGAGACACTGAAAGAATTCCGCAGCGCAAGAGTGACGCTCGGTGTCAAAATAAGAGTCGCATGCCTGATACATAATACTCTGCGCTCGTAAACGAATACTTGTTCGGTTTCCGATTAAAAATGTATTAAAAATCTTTGCTCGGTTTGCGGAACACTCATAAACCAGGTTACTCGCAATCCAAGGGTCCACTGTATGTTACTGGCAATGTGTCAGTAATCTGTCATATTAAATATTATTAAATAAGCCAGCAATTAGCCAGCAAATAAAGCAGAACCAAGGCGTTCTACAATGGTGCACAGGAAGACCCGGAAATAATCAAGATATTAACAGGGTGTATCCATTTCCCTGATCTCATCTTGTCCTCCACATAGATCCATATTTATCACCTGTGCTATCCCTGGAGTGCTTGTTCACAAACTCTGAGCGATGACTTCCTGATGTTCACCTCATTAAACCCCATCCATAATGCAAGCACAGAAAATCTATAAACACTCACAAAGGGAGGTGTTTAAATACCCGGCTCGTATCTCGTAGTCATGCCGGTGTTCCCGAGGAAACTGATATGGCTCTGGAAATAGCCTTGTGCAGTTCTGAAATTTTTAGGGATTGAAAAGCCAAAAAAAGGGTTCGAGAGGATTAGGATCGTCATGGTGGAAGATCCAGCGCATCAGATTTCATATACTGTAGTAAGATCAAGAAGCGTGTCCGAGGTGTAACCATGGCGTTTAAATTAAAGTTGGGATGTAGTGCTTATTGCACTTAGATTAAGAACTTAAGAGACAAACTTCAAGACGTTCGCACACATATTCACTGTATTGGTGTTAGGCCACATCACATGATTCTGATTACTATGAGACTTCAGTAGGTGGATAAAGCTTCCTCGTGTGTCCCGACAGGTTAAAAATTAAATAAAAAACATCAGAGGTTTTCCAAATTTCTGAAAACTAGTTAGTGTGTCCTTGGAATCAGTGCTTGATAATATGACCTGAAATTAATATCACAATCAATGTCAAGGGCAGACTGGACAGGGCACATTCATGGTAGTATATTTTTAAACATGTACCATTAATTGGGGACTATTATGGAAAATTCACATTTCAATCATGTTTAGATGTTCAAATGTCCTCAGTGTGTGTATAAACAACAAAATATGATTTTCTATTGTTTGTATTAGCCAGGGTTAGCCAGTTAGATCCCCCCATTGTGAATTTACATACGAAAAGCCCCTCCTCCGACTTGCTGCTGTTCTCTGGGGGAGGGGAGGGGCGTCGCTCAACCGAAGCTCATTTACATAAACAATAAAATGGTGCCTTCAGAAGAGGAGTGAATTAAAAGGGATTTTGAGGTATAAAAAATGCATTTCAGCTTAAGTATTAATATACACTCAATTTGGAGGAGCTTGGAGACGTGTTAAAAAGATAGCAATACTGTTCTTGCAAGAAATGCTCCAGAACAGCTGACCTTCGTTGACCTTCATGTCTTGAAATAACAATTGACTGTTGTTTTTGTTGTTGTTGCTACTTAATTACCTAATGCCATTTTACTTCATAGTTGTTTTAATATGATTATTATTAGTAGTAAGTTGATTATTATTAAAGTAGTTCTATAATAATAATAATAATTATTATTATTATTATTATTATTATTAACATTATTGTTGTTGTAATTATTATTACTGTTGTTATGATTACTTGTAGTAGTAGTACTATTAAGTAGCATTAAAGCACAAGTTATTAAGGTGTTTATTATTATTAGTAGTAGTAGCAGGGGTAGTAAGTTTATTATTATTATTATTATTATTATTATTATTATTATTAATAATAATACACCAAAAATAACAACAACAATAATAATAATATTGTTGTTGTTATTTTTGGTGTATTATTAATAATAATAATAATAATAATACTGATAAGTATTTATTGTTAAAAATCAAGTACTGCTCTAGAACACAGAAAATAATTCCAAACTTTTGACTAGTACTGTAGATATATAAAAGGTCATATAGTTAAAACATTGTTTCGAGTGTATTATTATACGTGTGACACATTTATATGTACGCTACGAACACCATTCTTACAAATGGTTACAAAAGCTGTACATTTAAGAGTAGCACTGCAGAAACAAGGAAAGGCAGAGTTAAATACATTGTAAAATTCACTACATAAATATAACTTGGTGAATCAACTATTAAAGACTATTAAAGTTTGACTATCACAGGTTTAATTAGTCGTTTACAAATCACTGACTGTGCCTTTAAATGGCGAGTGCTGATGCAAGCGATATATATCTCATTCTAGAGCGGCACTGAAATGCACGACAGGATCGTCAAAGACTCTTCGTTTCCATCAACAATCTCATTAAAAATTTTGGCAGGCAATTATTACAACTGATACTATATATAACCCCGGAGGCCCCTTTACTCCGATTAATTAGGGCAGCTGTATTCAGCTTGGTCTCATCGTGTTTGTGTGTGTGTGTGTGTGTGTGTGTGTTTGTGTTTGTCCAGTACACAGCAACTGCAACATGATCCCGCATGAGTATTGATTCAAGATCCCCCGTTCAAGGACGAAAGTCGAGCGGAGGCTTGGTTTCTACTGTGAGATAGTGTGCTATATAAAAAAAATTGATGAATCTTAAACACACACACGCGCACAAAATAAATAAATAAACAAACAAACAAACATTTTTCATCGGCACAAGTGAGTAGAAACATAATGGTATGTCCGATTGGGTTTAGTGTACCGAAACAAGAAGTGACGGGCAACAACAATGGTGTTTCTCCCTCTCTCGCTCTCTCATGGTGATGAGACCCACACGGACACACACAGAGGAATGGGCTCTGCTTTGTCACATGGCGTCTGTGTTCATGGTTGGGGAATCCTCTAATCCGCCTTTTTGTTCATCCACTGGACACACACTGAGACTCAGAGGTCAGTTCATGTTCCCAGGCTCCCCTGTCCTCTGCTACACGCTCATGCCATGTGTGCTGCCATCTGGCTGAACTCCTTACAGCAAAGGAATCTCTTTCTAATGAAATCGTATCACGTTTTTGCTTTGAGCATCATAGAACACGCAAACTGTCGTATAATGTAAAAGAGAAAAGAAAGACGAAATGGAAACAAAACTAAAGTTACACTTCAGTATGTGAATCTTCTTGTTTTACCACCACTTTACTTTCCTATACCTAAAGCTTTTGACACTGGTGTTTCACCAGTTACGCTTGTGAGGTTAAACCCCAGGACTGCCATAGAACCAAAGTTAAATCATTGATTAAGACATTTCAGACACCAGAATCTACAGTGTATGAGATCACAAGAACATTTTAACTGAACTCTATAATAGACTGTGCCAAGTTTTATAACATGCCTGCATGACAATATGATGATGAGCCACTAAAGATAGACCTGTGATTATAGACTACGACTGCGTACCCGATCAATTAGCATGATTCGAACCTGAGCACTAAAACATGCTTGCGTAAACACAGGCATTTTTCTTTCAAAGTGAGCTTGGTGCAATGAATACGTTTCCCCGAATAAGAAGCAAAGTCAAACCGAATTGAATCGTGACCAGAGTGTGTCTTTACATCCCTTATTAAAAGGGATGTAAAGCTGCTTAGTCAGAACATTGAATCCATGCTCTACTGTATGTAAAAACCAAGAAACAGAGGATTAAGTTTTAAAAAAAGACTCCAAGTTGATTACTTTAAGGACCATTCTGAGAACCAACAGGAACCTTTTTCTGGTTTAAAGTGCAGTGTAGACACTAGACAATCCTAAATATTGAACTATGGATGTCCTTGTGTGTCCATAATACATCCAGTTTATTATTATTATGAATTATTATGATTATTATTACATAATACTTTGTAAGGCTGTGGGGGGCCTAAAGCCTTTCATTATTATTATTATCATCATAATCATCATCATTATTATTATCATTATATTATTATTTTAGATGCTGTTGCACAAAGCGGAGACACTCTGGATAGGGTAATCTGGATCTCAGGGCACAAGCATACACACACTCACACATCCAATCATTTATGATGGGCAATTTGAAAACATGAATCAAAATGTCTTTGGAATGTAGGAGGAAACTGGAGTACCTGGAGTAACACGCCTTCTCCACACACACACACACACACACACACATACACACACACACACACACATAATGCCTATTATGATGATGATGATGATGATTATTATTAATAACAATAATATCAATAATAATAATAATAACAATAATAATAATAATAATACACCTTCATTACCTGCTGTATCCTGGTCAGGCTCATTGCGAATAGTCCATTCTGGGAACAAATATATACTATATTGCGAATGGAGCCAGAATATACCATGGATGAGACACCAATCCATCACAGAGTAGCACACACACATATATACAGACACACAATCATTCATATCTAGGGTCAGGTTACAGAAGCATCGTTAGTCCAGATGGATCGAAGGAACCAAAGGAAAACCCATATAGTAGCCAAGAGCTTAGGATTAAACCTACAACCTGCTGTACCAATATTATGGTTATTTATTACAATTTTAATTGTAGTTTTGTTGTTATGATTATAATAATTTTGTTATTATTGTTGTTTTTGTTGTTATGAATACTATTAATAGTAAGTTCTTAGTAGTGGTATTGTTGTTATTGTTGCTATGATTATTACTACTAATAGTTTTTAATGAATAAGTAGTATTAAAGCTGAAATAAAAATATAATGATGTTAATAATAATGATGATGATGATATTTTAATAGTATAATAATAGTTTAGAACAATAATAACAACAACATTAATAATAAAAATACTTAAGAAAAAATTATATAATAATAATAATAATAATAATAATAATACAATTTTTATTTCAATAATAATAATTATTATTATTATAACCATTTCATACGAAACATGTACATTAACACAAAATCTCTTCGAACTCACTTGAGGAATCAGCATTTAATTCCCTTCATGTGCATTATAATAAGAGAAATGTAAAATCTATGATGTGATGAATCCTGAGAGAATTTGCTGGAACTTAATACCGAAGAGTCCAAATTCACACTCCACTGCTCATCTACTGACCTTATTAATGAAATAAAACAACAGTAATAATATCGCTCCGGTGTGTGTGTGTATGTGTGTGTGTAGTGTGTGTGTGTGAGTGTGATGAGCACAGTGCTCAGTGTGTAAGGAGCTGCTGCTGTTCTCCATTATATAAGTGTGAAAGTCGCTCGCGCGCGCGCTCATTAACGCGCCTCTCCTGCTTCACGTGCATATATTAGGGTGCATGTTAATCGCGCGAGCGCTGCGCTGCGCTCATGACTGATGTGATGCAACAGTGTAACATCTCCTGCAAGGAACAAAACCCCTTCCTCAACCGCACCATCCGCCGTGTGTGTGTGTGTGTGTGTGCGCGCGAGCGCGCGCGTGTAAACATCTCTCACCTTTTTCCTGACTCGTAGAAATGATTTCCTCCTCCTTTGGATTTGCTACCTGTGTAATGATGGACGTGTTGTCCATGGAAACGGGATGATTTTCTTCGTATTTCAAGAACACGTCCTCGCTTTAAGTCGCCTGCTTCCCCGGAATATGCAGCAGCAGCTAGCCCTGCCTGCTAGCGAGCTAGCCAAGACTGTCCCGATGTGAAACACACACACATACACGCACGCACATGCACACATAACCGCGCGCGCACACACACACACCTCTATGTGTTTACCGCTTTCTCACGCCATTAAAGTCCACTTTGCATTGATGCCAAGTGTTGTACGAAGTAAAAATATTCTTTGACAAAGAAAAGAAATCAGCAACATCTCGGCTTTTTATAATAAAAATAGATTTTTTTTTTTTTTTTTTTTTACAAAAAAAAATAACAGACAGCTTTGGTGCAGTACCAGCTCCAGCCCCAAGATGGCACCACATATTAGTTTACATTTATTTGCTAAATTGTAACATTCGGAGTGAGCAGTGTGTTGTTAGAGTTGTTTTACCAAAAGGTGACACAGAAATCAGGTCACTGCACCAACAGTGTGTTTATCTAAAAAAAACAAAAAAAGATTTTAAATTTACAAAGAGATTGAACACGTACACTAAATGGACAAAAGTATTCGGCCAATCCTTTTCATGTTTAAATTCTGCCCCCTTATGCCCAGTGAAGGGCAATCTTAATGCTTCAGATTCTATGCTTCCAACTTTGTGGCAAGAGTTTTGAGGAAGACCCTTTTCTTTTCCAACATGACTGTGCCCCAGTGCACATAGCAAAGACTATAAAGACATGGTTGTATGAGTTTGGTGTGGAAGAACTTGACTGGCCCGTACAGAGAGCCCTGACCTTCACCCCATCGAGCACCTTTGGGATGATTGCGATCCAGGCCTTTTCGTCCAACATCAGTGCCTGACCTCTGTATACTGTAAATGCTCTACAGAATGAATGGGTACCGATCCCCACAGGAAAACTCCAATACCTTGTGGACAGTCTTCCAAAAAGAGTGGAAGCTGTTATAGCTGCAAAAGAGGGACCGACTCCATATTGAATGAAGTGTATGTATTTGGATACAAATACTTTTGTCCTTACAGTGTATAAAACAAAGAAGGTACGGGTTCGATTCCCATTTTGCTCAAACGCCATCCGCTGGACAAATGGGGAAAGCATGAGGATCTGAGAGACTTTGACGCTGGACAAATTGCGATGGCTAGATAGCTGGGTCATAGCACGTCTAAACTGGCAGGTCTTGCCTAGAGTGGGCATGTTAGGAGGAGAATATGAAAAGCAGAACATTTTCTTTTACAGTACCAGTCGAAAGTCTGGACACACTGTCTAATTTAGTCTTTTTTTTTTAGTGATTTTTATTTTTACCTTCTATGAACAATACTGGAGATTACAAAACTATGAATTAACACATACAGTATGTTGTTGTTTTTAGCCTTTCAGCTGCTCAGTCAAGGGGTCTCCACATCGGACCATCCGATCCGCACAGAACTTGGCACAGATTTTATGCCACATGCCCTTTCTGACGCAACCCTCCCATTTTTATCCAGGCTTGGGACCAGCACTGCATCCAGTGGCCGGGGTTTGGGAATTGGATACGAATTGAACCCAGACCTTCCGCCTGGCAGGCGAGAAACCTACCACTGAGCCACTAATGCCCGCTATGAAATAACACATTTGGCATTACATAATTAAGTAACAACGCCACAGCAACAACAGTCGGTTGTTATTTTAGGACATGAAGGTCAGCTATTCTGGAATATTTTTTGCAAGAACAGTATTGTCATGTGCATTTGCAAAATCCATCAAGCACCATGATGAAACTGGCTCTCCATCCTCAGAAATCACCAATTAACAAACAGCACCTCAGATTAGAGCCGTTAAGAAGGCTTTACAGAGGATAAGTAGCAGACACATCTCAATATCAGCTGTTCAAAGGAGATTATCGCATATTTCGGATGCCTTCAGCATGCGTCACAGTGTAGAAAGAAATTGAAAAAAAATCAGGAAAGACCACGGAATTAGAAGGTGTGTCTAAACCTTTGACTGGTACTGTACATCATGTGGACAGTGCGGTCTGGTCCATGGAGGCCCCACCTTGGACTTGGAGCTTGAATGTTAAAGATCAGATGCTAACTTTAGGCCAGATACCACAGCACACATTCAGAGGTCTTGTAGAGTCCATGGCTAAACAGGTCAGAGTTTTTCTAGCACAAGGGGGTTTTGCTTCTGTATTATGCAGGTTGTTTTAATATGTACTGTAGCCTGAATGGTGTATAACTCAACACAAACAGTAACTTAAGCTCAGGATCATACACCATGAAGGTGTAAGGAGGCACTGCTTCCTTCTTTCCTTATTAAAAAAAAAAAAAAAAATATATATATATATATATATATATATATATATATATATAGTTAAAATTTTGAATATGCATAGCTTATTGTTTACATTCATATTTATGTGAGCCAGCATTCAACATCGAAAACGACCCGTCAGAGCAATTACTGTATGGTGTTATTCTAAACACTGTACATACAGCTCCTGTTGGTTTTATGTTTAGATGTATTTCGTAATATATTACATAACTGCATTAGGTTTTATGAGCTATCTCTTAAGCACGGCCTATCCAATTTGGTCGCTTTAGCTCTTTATTCATGCTTACACTCGAGAGCTTTTATTTGCACCGGAGCTGAATCATGATGAACTCCAGCATCCTGTGATTATTAAGAGTTATTGAATTTCATGTTAAGCAGATATGACTCAAGAATAGACATCCTGATAAAATATCACCCAGCCTGCTGGAATACACTTGCTGCAGTTGCTATGTCAGTCTTTTATGGGCTCAATACGTAAATCAGCATGATTTAGCAGGTTCTCTGGATTTCACCTGACACTTGGACTTGGTAACAGAATTACAGAGCTGATCTCTAATAACATCCAGTCACAATTCTGGGCAGAGTAGTTCCAATCTGAGCCCACGGTCATGTTCTCATTCCATTCAACTGGATATTCAGTGTTTTTATTGAGAAATGTGCCATTAGGAATGTTGTTTCATTTGACTTTTTACAATTTCAAAATCAAAAGTCAATTTCAATACTGCTGTGAAATTACTGAAACTGTCCTTAATTATGTTCTGCTTCATTATTCATAATAAATAAGTTGCAAATGTTGTCAAAATGATTGCAGATTTTTCCTAGATATCCCTAATCCCTGTTGGCTGTTTTAGTGTGTGTGTGTGTGTGTGTGTGTGTGTGTGTGTGTGTGTGTGTGTGTGTGTGTGTGTGTGTGTGTGTGTGTGTGTTTTAATAGATTGTGCAGAATTACAGCATTTTATTTGGGTTAAGTGGACTGGTAACTGAATGTTTCATGAAGGTGTTCTCAAACTTTAATAAGGAGCCGAGGCCTAACTCCCACCGGGACTAATTTAGCAGGTGCTCACTGTAACCATGTCACTTTACTGTGCTCTCTATAAGGGGTTCACAAAGATCCATAATAAATATACACCCTGCATGTGGCACAATATGATATCTGAACAGAAATATAGTGCATTTCAAATATTGCACACCTTAAAAACAATATCAAATCATTAATATCAGCAGTATGAAAATACCAATATCAGCAATACAGTTGCTTTGTATTGTACTGTATGTGTCTCCTCATAGGTCAGTTGAAGCAGGGATTTAATATGGGTACAGTCAATGAACATTTGAATTACATGCTCATTGAATGTGATCTGTTTTTCTGTTTTCTATAACTTGTTATGAGAATATCTTTTTAAAGATATTTTTGTTCGTTCCAATTCCATTAGATCAGCTGGTCCGGAAACTTACAAACCAACCTGCCTGGCCTCAACAAGCACACCATGAGCAGAGTCACTGGGATCACTGAGGGTTGTCACCCCCTTACACCACACACACACTTATTATGATTTTTAATGTGAACAATATGTGAAGCTTTTGACCTGTAACTGCATGACTATATGCACATGGTTGTTTCTTTGGATCATATATGGGAATATTGCCACCTTGTGGAACTGTATGAAAATAATATTATTATTTCAATTCACATATGCAAAATTCAACTAAATACAAATAGTTTACATAAAATGATTAAAATAATGGTCACATCACATGTCAGGGCTCCTTTGTATTAAAGCTATAAAGAAGAAGAGGAAGAAGAAGAAGCCTTTTTAGAAGAAAAAAAAACGTTTTATCTGTTTTGTTTGTATTTTAGACTAATGTAAACCACTAAAAGATTTTCAGTGTGAGTAATCAAAATTATCTACAGACATACACACACACTGATCAACCATAACATATGACCACCTGCCTAATATTGAGTAGGACCCCCAGTATACTGTATATACAGGGGTTGGACAATGAAACTGAAACGCCTGGTTTTAGACCACAATAATTCATTAGTATGGTGTAGGGCCTCCTTTTGTGGCCAAAACAGCATCCGTTCGTCTTGGGAATGACAGATACAAGTCCTGCACAGTGGCCAGAGGGATTTCAAGCCTTTCTTCTTGTAGAATAGTGTCCAGGTCACTACGTGATGCTGGTGGAGGAAAACGTTTCCTGACTCGCTCCTCCAAAAGACCTCAAAGTGGCTCAATAATATTTAGATCTGGTGAGTGTGCAGGCCATGGGAGGTGTTCAACTTCACTTTCATGTTCATCAAACAACTTTGTCACCAGTCTTGCTGTGTGTATTGGTGCATGATCATCCTGATACATGGCACCGCCTTCAGGATTCAATGTTTGAACCATTGGGTGCACATGGTCTTCCAAAATGGTTCGGTAGTGCTTGGTGGTGACGCGCCCATCTAGAACAAGTATTGGGCCTGAGGAATGCAATGATATTGCAGCCCAAACCATCACTGATCCACCGCCATGCTTCACTCTGGGCATGTAACAGTCTGGGTGGTACAGTGCGCTTCTTTGGGGCACCATTGAAACCAACGTTTGGCATTGAGTGACCAAAGGTTTAGCTATAGCAGCCCGGCCATGTACATTGACCCTGTGGAGCTTCCGACGAACAGTTTTGGTGGAAACAGGAGGGTTGAGGTGCACATTTAATTTTTTATACATGACAACCACGCTATAATGTCACAAATAAAACATTAAAATATCTAGATGCTTTGCGACCACTGCTAAAAGCGCAATACAAATTAAATTGAACTAATTTTTTTTTTTTATCAAGCCGCGCTAGCTAAATCAAATACTTCCGGTTTGTTGCCATGCCAACAGAGCGTTTACACAACGGAGAGGGCGCGAATTTGGCTTTATATTGCGCGCGCTTATTTATTTATTTATTTATTTATTTATTTATTTATTACTTCTTTTATGACTTACTCTGGCCTTTTTTTATGGAAATTATGAGCCTAAACTTTTTACAAGGTGAGAAATGATTAAAGAGCTGTACATTTAAATACTGTCTCTGCTTACATTAGGATTATATAATTATCATAATAGATTTAGAATTAATTCAGTAATAATTGTAGAGATTATTTTGTTTTATATGTAGCTTTTATGGACACAGTTTTATTATTATTATTATTATTATTATTATTATTATTATTATTATTATTATTATAGCATTTGATCTTTTGAGTGTTTGGCGGAATTGAATGTAATAATAATAATAATAATAATAATAATAATAATAATGCATGTTTGTGCTTTACAAAACAGCATTATATTATATAAAACAGATGCAAAAGAAGAGTTTAATTAAAATGTTAAAGTGTGGATAGTGTTTAGCACTGTGACCTCGCACCTCCACGTTTTTTTTTTCCACCTCAATTTGGTTTGATTTCTCATCCAAGTAAAATTCTTTGCATACTACAGTTTAAATGGCTAACAAAGTTCTACTTGAGATATTTCGGGTTTTCCCTTTTTTTTTTAAATATTAATTATTCATTATAACAGATGTATTTTTGGAATAGAAACTTTGTTTGCGTTGCTGACCAGGCTTTTTGTTACATGCACTATTCTCTCTCTTTCTCTCTTGTTTCAGGTGTGATGTCCCTCCTGAGGCCTCTCCTCTTGTATGCGGTCCAGACCATTCAGCAGACGGCAGCTCTGGCTCTCGGAAAACTCTCCAATTACAACGACGACCCGGCCGAGGCCGTGGTGAGACCTTCTACCTCAGCTGGTCTACTCCCTGGCCGAACAGAACGTAAGACTTCAACGCAGCATGAGCTCAGACAGTATTTTAACCGGTGACATGCTGGGAATGTATCAGGTATCAATGTATATAGAATGTAAAAGTTACTGCTATAGTAAACTTTTCCTCAGTACCAAGATGTTAAAGTATTAATGACACAATTTGTATTTCTTTAAATAGATTCTTTTAACAATGCCATATACTCAAATATTTGCTACTACTCTCTGCAAAAAGGTTTCTCAGGCTTTCCCTGTAAGACCTAGCTTCATTACTATGTAAAAAGTATAAGCCTTAGAAAGCTAGAACTATTAAAGACTGGCTTTATGTATTCATATGAATTGTGAAATTAAAACTAACATCATAGCAGAGCAACCACATTGGAGCAACCATCAGTTTCAGAAACAAAGCTTTAAAACAAGGACTTGAAGTTTCACAAACTTGACACATAATAATTAATTAATTGTATGAGCGCTCTTAAGTTCCACCCAAAATATGAAAGTATTCCACAGCGCTTCTATAACAAGTCAGCAGTGTTTGTTCTCCGTGCCATGGCGAAGCAATATATTTTTAATATATTTTTATATTTAAATAAACATGAATAGCAACAAACTTCTTGAGCTTATTTTTTTTTCTCCCTGATGGTTTCAAAGATTGCATCATGTTGTAGAGGAATGTCTCAAAAAAGGAAAAATCCATTCTCACATTCAGTACACATGCAAAACAAAACAAAAAAAAAAAAAAAGTGGGCAGTCTGACTGGTTTACTAAACATCTATTTGTTCATCAGCATCATCAGTCTTTTTTTCTAAGCAATTAAAAAAATATCTATATATTTTTCATACTTTCATACTGTGAGTTAGTGTGTGCCCTACGGATTGATTGGCACCATGTCCAGGTTGTACCCTGCCTTATATCTGAAGTCTCCTTGGATAGTGTCCAGGCCTGTAGCTCTGTACAGGATAAGCAGTACAAAAATGAATGAATGAACTACACATAATCCAAATCAACCTGTTTGGTCAACAAGAAGAACGATTATTCTGTAAAGATATTCTCTCTAATACAAGTTATCCTGCTATACGAACAATGTTGCACTGTACGCGCAATGTGTTCATTAATGTTTTCCAATTTCACTTTGTCATAATACCATTTGAGTGTCACATGGTTACAGTGAGTGAAATCCTTTCATACTGCATCACTTTTATAAACAGATAGAATTCTGTTTAACAATGTAAATGAAACATCTCTTATTTCATCACTAAAACTATTCTAAAATTTATGATGTAACTTCCACGCTTTTTATTCAAAGACAAAATTATTCCAATAAAAAACAGTAGATGGAACAGAAATCTTCAACTTGATATCTTGTTTGAACAAAGCATGAATAACTTTGTTGTCATCTTTATTAAATACAGTGAAACAAGTTTTGCCTAATGGAATGTCAGCTGCATTCAACGATGAGGGTTAGCTATACTTAAGATTAAGTTTAAGGTTAAACTCTTTATATATTAATAAATGACCTTTATGTTGAATAGCTGGCCCACCAACTATATGCTACTGTCAAACCAATTTGGGAGAAAAAAAATCTGTTTTTATAAAGATGTATTTATCAATTTAGGAAAAAAAAAAGTAAATTAATAAATTCGATTAAATACACTTAAGAGACGTATTTGTTTCTGAAATGCAGAAGGTTTCACAGGGCTTTTATCAATGTTGTAATTACAATAAAGAATAAAGTTAGACCCACAGATCTAGTGAAAATAAGATATTACATATACTGTACAGGTTAGATTTTTTTTATAGATAGATATGACTTGAACATGGGATTTAAAGTTCCAACGTTTAGACCAATTCGTTACAATTGATTTCCTGGGGTTGTGTTTGATTTTTCCAAATAAAGCTGAACAACATTTGACCAATGGATATAAGTGTCTGATTATATGAATGCAGAGAAAATTAATTTCCTTCATCTTTGGATTACATCACTCTACTCTTTAAGCTCAGGTACCTCTGAAGCCATTGAAAACATTTTTATTTTATTTTAGTTTTAATAAAAATTATAGATTATCATTATTATTATTATTATTATAAGCTCATTACTTCATTATCATTTATCATTATTATTATTATTATTATTATTATTACAAGTTCATTACTTCATTAGGCTTCAAAATAAGGCTGGACTCAGGCATCGCCCACTCATCCAGGCCTACTGAGGAAAGCTTAAAGAGAGCATCCTCACATGTGGCATCACTGTCTGGTTTGAAAACACCACCCATGCAGAATGGAAAGCTCGCCAAAAAAGTCATAAAATTTGCCTCTCCATGGACACATAACGCCGCAGACAAAAAGCACAAAGTATATCCTCAGGGACACACACACCACCCAGCTCACTCTATGCTCACACACAAACTCACAACACACAACCTCAGAGACTAAAGACTGGACAGTATAATAACACACAAAGCCACTGTCGGACTGATGGCAAAAGAAACGAGGGAACAAAAGAGCATGTCTGTCTCACACCTGTAAGTTTGTATCTCTATCATATATGTAGAGACCTGCTGCTACAACCTGTGTGCATGTATCTGGTATAACACTGAGTTCACTATCTTTCACCTATTTATTATCAAAGGCCGAACTGTGACATCAAATGTACAATAAAATCTTCATGACAACGTGTAGAAATTTTAATATGAACCCATTTCCTTTTGTTTATAATGTTCAAGAATAAACAAAAACATTCTAAAAACGAAGCTTTTGATTGCTTTTCTCTTAGTGCTTTGGGAGATGGTAGAAATATACTTTTCGATATGCTTAATTAACACAGGAAAGAAGGGCATATAATATATAGAAATCGGCACTTATAAATATTCTTTTAAAAAGAGAAAAATAGGAAAACAATTTGTACTTTTCATTATCCGCTCCAAGAAAGGGAAATACAATATTTTCAAATTTAATGGAACAGTTCTTACAGAATTAATAAAAACTTAAAAAACCCATCAAGTGTGTAACAGTCTCAGGATTCTTTTTTTTTTTTTTTTTTTTTTACAAAAAAGTAGAATTTCTTGGGTACATTTGAATTGATTTATTTTTATTCATTGAGAGCAATTTGTAAATGAAATCCACATTCTTCTATTTATTCTTGTATTGTCCTTGTATTATACGTTTATTCTCATTTATCTGTCTTTTTATCACTGAGTCAGAAAGTTTCTGCACACAAAAAATCCATGTACAAAGATCCATAAAATCTCGTGAATTTTGATACTGAGGCAAAGTAACGCATAAAGGAGGAACCACAGAGAAGGCGCGAGACACTTGACTGCAGTCGTTCACAGAGGCCGTAGTATCATCTGCTGACTGATTATTTACCGCCTCTCCTCCAACAGAAGAGATTTTGCGTTTAAATGACTTGTAGTGATGTCATCAGTAAGGATCTTGGTAGTTAATGAAAACAGATCGAGCGAGACAGCCGTGTCCGATTCCTCTTTTGAAGTTGAGCTTCAAAGCCGCACTTCAGAAACCCTGTCGGTGACGTCACGAAGAAATTATCCAGTTCTATTTTACCAAGTCGCTACAATGTCACAAATAAAACACCAAAATCGCGACGGGACTCGGTGCCGCTGTACGGTACAACCCAACCCAAACACGCTGGCTGGGCAAAAACTTCCGGTTTGTTGCCATGCCAACAGAACGCTTAAATAACAACAGAGAGTAGAGCGGATTTCGGTGTTATATTGCGCGCGTTGTCTTTTTTTTTGTTATAAATATATATATTTTTTACTTCTTAAAAAAAAAAGATACTCTGGTCTGATTTTTTTTTGGTTTTGTTTGTTTGTTTTTTTACGGGGGATAGAAATTATGAGTCAGCGACACGTTTTACAAGGTGAGAAAGAATTTTAGAGCTGTACATTTAAAGATAGGTTATATCATTATCATAACAGTTTTACAATTAATATTCAGTAATCATTTTAGATTATTTTGTGCTTCATAAAACGTCAAACTTTTATATGAAGCTTTTATAAACGCTATGATTATTGTTATTATTATTATTGCTATTATTATTATTATTATTATTATTATTATTATTATTATTATTATAGTCTGTTTGTAACAAAACATCTAAACAGATTCCATCTCTATAACTCCAGTGCCCTACATTCTCACACATAAAACTGAAATAATACACTTGGTCTATCATTAAGTCATTCAGGTTCCAAGCGCCTTTTCCTCCCGTAACAAATTTTACAAAATGTCCACAATTGATATCTTTTAGTTTTTGAGCAGTACCAGAAAGAAAGACTGAAGTTCGTGCAGACAGTTGCTGATTTTGCAACGAGACCTCAGAATATCGAAACACTTCAAAATGCAGGTAAGTGTGTGATCTTTTGCGTGATATTATGAATTGAATATCTATAATAATAAAAATAACATATATATATATAAAACAAGTAACAATTAAAAAATTTATATCATATTATAAATAAAGCGTAATATTTAAGATGCAAGCAACTTCATGGTTGAGCGTACGGGTCTCGCTTCAGGCCTGTGTGTGTGTATGTGGAGTTTGCATGTTCTCCCCGTTCTTGGTGAGTTTCCCCTGAGTACTCATGTTTCCTGCTAGTCTTCCTAGTCTTCTAACTGTCATATCCAAATTGCCCAGAGTGTGTGACAGTGTGTGTGTGTGTATGCGCTTGTGCCTGCAACGGATTGGCACCCCATCCAGAGTGTACCCTTTCTCAATAATAAACAATTAAAGGCTTAAGAATCAATTAAGTTTGATTCTGGTTCTGATGCAGATGTTAAAAATGCTTGGCAATGCTTTATTTTTGGGGGTATTTTTCCTCTATCTTCACCCTAATTTAGTCATGTCCAATTCCTCCCAGTCACTAGGGGGCTCCCACATTAAGGCTACTACTACCACTCAGTCGGGAGGGCCGAAGACTATCATGCGTTTCCTCCAAACCAGATGCATCTTTTCGAACTGCTGGCTCACGCACCGTTAGATGCCGATGCAGATGCAGATGCCCCTGATTGGCTGTAGAGATCAATGTGGGAGCACTGAGTACCTCTCATTCTAGATCTCCCGTCCTATCTACGTAGGCCTCCAGCTGCGAGAGGTTACAGCATCACCCGGGAATCGAACTCGCGATCTCCGGATGATGGGGCGAACGCTGCGCCACTGCGCCACTCGGAGGCCCATGCTTGGCAATGCTGACCGGATAGTTTTCCTTGTTTGGTTTCAGGTGTGATGTCCCTCCTGAGGCCTCTCCTCCTGGATGCGGTCCCGACCATTCAGCAGACGGCCGCTCTGGCTCTCGGAAGACTCGCCAACTACAATGACGACCTGGCCGAGGCCGTGGTGAAGGGAGACATTCTGCCTCAGCTGGTCTACTCCCTGGCCGAGCAGAACGTAAGACTTTAACCCAGCATAAGAGCTGGGAACGTATCTGCTAGTGATCTTTTCCTCAGGACCAACATCTAAAAGTATTAATGACAATTTTGATTGCCATAAGGGTTGTTTCGGTTTGGATGGGTAGGTGTTTTGGCTTACATAAAAGGTCCTCCTTAAAACTCTCATGGTTAACAGTTTCCCCAAAGAGCCGAACTTAAGAACACCCAAGGTGGTTAATATTTTAACATGCATAATATAACTAGAACCGATTAGTATTTAGTATTGGCAGTATTGATAGTATATAATTAGCTCCAACCAGTTTCAGAAAAGTACCGTTTAAAACAAGGGCCCGAAGATTCACACCCTCAAGTGCTCCTCAACTCCACTTTAAATGTGAACGTATTCCACAGCGCTTCTATAAGAAGGCAGCGGCGTTTGTTCTCCGTGCCGTGGCGAAACACTCACCCGAGCTGGCACAAGCCGTGGTAGACTGTGGTGCCCTCGATGCTCTCGTCATGTCCCTGGAGGAGTTCGATCCTGGAGTGAAAGAGGCTGCTGCATGGGCGCTGGGCTACATCGCTCGCCACAACGACTGTAAGTGTGAAGATTTTGAAGCAACACGTCCTACCGCATGGCATAACTAGCTATGAGGTCATCGGGGTCTGGACTTCACTTATCAAGGATCAATAACAACATGGCAATGCACTTTTCCTGATGTTTTCTACTGTATAACACAGCGTTGGCTCAGGCGGTGGTGGACGCAGGTGCTGTTCCTCTGCTCGTTCTCTGCCTCCAGGAGCCCGAGATTGCCCTGAAGAGGGTCTCCGCTTCAACGCTGAGCGACATCTCTAAACACTCGCCGGAGCTCGCACAAACTGTAGTGGACACTGGAGCCATTGCACACCTGGCGCAGATGAGCCTGAACCCAGACACCAAACTGAAGGTCAGAGTAACATCGTAACCTGTAATGCTTTGGCCAGACTTCACAACATTGATTTGTTTTTTGTGCTTGGCACACGTGTAGTAAAAAAAAAAAAAAAAAAAAAAAAAAATTAATCATTCTTTATTTCATTCTGATTGGTCAGAAGATGTTGATTATTTTTATATATCCTATAACAGCATCATTGTAAGTAAGGTTTACCATGTCTATGGTAACAGCTCATTCACAGAAACTACTGTAGCATGGTAGATTCTTTAATACAAATACTTAATGAATGGATGAAAATAACTTTTCCACCTTAGATGATTATTGATATCCCATAAAGAAATATCCCAAAGTATTTTATTCCCTTATCCCATAATTTTGTATTGATACAGAATGAATCTGCTCTATTTTTATAAATATTTTATTTCCTCTGCGTAGAGACACGTGTTCTCGGCTCTCGGACAAATCTCCAAGCACTCTGTGGATTTGGCAGAGATGGTGGTGGAGGCTGAGATCTTCCCTGCCGTACTGGTCTGCCTTAAAGACCCAGATGAGTATGTGAGGAAGAACATCAGCACGATGATGCGAGAGATCACAAAACACACCCCTGAGGTACCTGACATTGCTACTAAAGCATTTTTAAGCAGAGAACAATGAAAGCGTACAACTGGAAAGGACACGTTACCATGTGCGTTGTATTATCCAGCAGGATTCCTACAGTATATTTGTCTTTTAAGCTCAAGGCTGTGTGTGTATTTGTGTGGGTTTTCCTCCAGTTATCCCAGATGATCGTCAACGTCGGAGGTGTAGCAGCTGTGATTGACTATTTAGGGAACTCCAGAGGGAACGTGCGATTGCCTGGTATCATGATGCTCGGCTACGTGGCTGCCCACTCAGAGAACCTCGCTATGGCTGTTATTGTATCGAAGGTCTGCCGCTATGTGATTCTTGCACCGGTACATCAGTAGATACGGATTTATGGCTGAAAATGACCGCCCAAGACTGTTGCTGGAATTCTTCCCCAGTGATAGACTATAGTTTCAGTCTAAAATGATATTTATTCTTTTTACATTTACAAGTCGGACAGCATCCAGTACAATCAAACATCCTGAGGTTGAAAATTGCACTTTTATGAATCTGTTATAAATGGTCAGTGTCAGCATTGAAGTCTCTCCTCTCTGCTCTTTCCACTGCTCATCTGAACGCTCCACCAGGGCGTACCGCAGCTGGCTATCTGTCTGGCAGAGGAGACGGAGGACCACATGAAGGCTGCAACAGCCTGGGCACTGGGGCAGATCGGCCATCACACACCTGAGCACGCAAGAGCTGTGGCCATGTCCAACGTGCTCCCCAAACTCCTCAGTCTCTACCTGGACACGCAGAGCTCTGGGGACCTGCAAGTCAAGGTACAATGTTTCACCAACGAAAACCCATTCGAGTTGTGCGGACCCTGGGGATACAGCGCCCTCAGGGTATATGCTGTACTGTAGGACCCTCGGCGATGGCATGTTAAAAAGCATAGTTGCTAATTATACCATTTCTCTCGATTCAGGCAAAAAAGGCTTTAAAGAGCATCCTTCAGAAGTGCACTTACCTTCCAGCACTGGAGCCGCTCCTCTACGAAGCTCCCAGCAACGTTCTCAAACACGTCATCTGCCAGTTCAGCAAGGTCTGCTCCTGGTTCTCCACTAAACACATAATGTTTCTTATTGAAGGCTGGCTGTTTGAGGGACTCATCCGCATCGTCTCGTTGCTTTTGTGTCCTGCAGGTTCTTCCACATGATAGTAAAGCACGGAGGTTGTTTGTAACTAGCGGAGGACTGAAGAAGGTGCAGGAAATTAAAGCCGAGCCCGGTTCCGCTCTGCAGGAGTACATCAACACCATTAACACCTGCTACCCCGAGGAGATAGTCAGGTCCATAACTGTTCTTATTTATTGCAACATGGAATAAAACATCTCTACTTGTGTGTATTATGATATATGGTTTACTAGTAAATCTTTTTTTTTTTTTTTAACAGGTACTACTCTCCTGGATATTCAGACGCACTACTGGAGAGGCTCGAGAACTATCAGCCTGTTTAGGATGAGCAGCGCAGCTCCATGATTAGCACTCCTTACTGCTATGTTAAATACACTTTTTCTTTATTCAGGACATGGAATTTAAATGTATGGCATTTAAGTTTAATCATGTTGCAGCACTGTATGTGGTATAACCGTCAACTGTGACTTTTTGAAGTTGAATTAAAATAGAGGGAAATCTGTATACAAATATATGAGACTTTTTTCAAAGGAAAGATCAGTGTTTTTGGTTTTTCATTAAAATGTGCAATGTAATGTTTGTCCTTTAACCCCTGCATTCTGCTCATACCTGTAGCATTTGTGCTGTAACTACACACATCACAGGTTTTTATTTGTTGTTGTTGTTGCTTGAAACAAAATTTTACATTATGATTTTTATTTATAATTATTAATTAAAGGACATTGGTGGCTCAGTGGTAGGATTCTCGACTGGACTGGGGACAGGGGGAGATCCATCCATCAGGGAACCATCTGATGGATGCCCTTCCTGGCACAACCCTCCCATTTGATCTGGGCTTGGGACATAAAACCTGTGTGAAGTGGTGTGCGGATCGGATGGTCCCCTGTGGTTGCCCCTTTATGAGGTCTAGCCAAAAGACAGAATCTGAATCCAGGCCTTGCCCAGGTGAATTGGATGGTCCAATGTGGCGGCCCAGTCGCACGGCTAACAACAACATTCATAATCATTAATTAGACACACATCCACACATCTGGGAACCTCGGGAGTCCAACTAGGGACCATGGAGCCCAAGGGTGATTTTACAACCACGTAGGACCTCCAGTCAACAGTCACACACTACAGGCAATTTTGGAGAAATTGCACACAGAACCCAAGGCGGGAAGCAAACCTGGACCCTGGCGGTGCGAGGCCACAGTGCTAACCAATACACCACTGTGCCGCTGATTGCAAAATAATAGGAGTAATTGTAGGTTCAAAAGCATAACCCTGTGATTACTTGTCATTTATAAACGTGCTTGCTTGTATACATTTTTTTTTAAAAGCAAGACACAACCGTGAAACATGACGTAATACTTAAGCACTATTTCTTCAGTCACAATATACGTGTGACGCGAATCTGCGGATACTAATCCAAAAATATATGTATTTTTTTTTTCACAATGGCGAAAGTGCTATGGTGAATACGGGCGCTACGTGTACCTCTTCCCTGCTATTTCATCATACAGATGCGGCGTATTTTTGACTACCCGCTTTAGGACAACCCCCGCCTCTGTGCTCTGATTGGCTCAAATGTCATAATTACGTTATGTTCAGTGATTGGTTAGTGGAGTAACGCGGAAGAGAAATTGAGGCTAAATGTCAAAGAAAATAAAGTGACTTCAAGGCGTCGTGTTTGTCAGTGGGGCTCTAAATAATGATGTATATGGTTATATATATGCTTTCCTCTAGAGTGTTTTGTGTGTTCCGTGTAGATTAGCTATAGAGAACAAACCTAATCAGTGTACAGAGTATCACGTGGTGTAGGGTTTATAATGTTTACTTTTTCTGTGACTTTATTCATCTTTAAATATATAATAGTGTGTGAAGAGGAGCCATAGTCTGCTTAAGGTTAGTAGAGTATCAGAGTCACTCATTAGGCAAAAGTAACATAAAAGTTACTGTAATTGAATAGAAAAGTGTCTAACATTCACCTGTTTTACTTGCATGTTTCAACATAATCTGCAATAATACTTTTTTCTGTTTAATAATAACAATAGTAATAATCGTGGTCAGAGTTGCAGGGTGGCTTCTTTCCCAGGAGCACTGGCCATGAGGCAGGAATACACCCTGACCCATACAAAGCTCTATACACATTTCTATTTACACATGGGGCAATTAACTGTAGCTAATCCATCCATAAACATGTTGTTGGGAGGTTGGAGGTGACCAGAGATGCACCGAGAGCATGAAGATCAACGGAAACTACACACAGGTCGAAACTTGAATATGGCAGATACTTCAAAGCCTTGTCGTCTACTACTACTTTAATACTACTACTATAATAGTAACAATGCTGGCGGATGTAGTGGTGGCTCAGTAGTTAGCACTGTGGCCTTCGCCTCCAGGGTCCGGGTTTGATTCCCGTCTCAAGTCTGTGTGCATGGAGTTTGCATGTTCTCCCCGTACTTGGTGGGTTTCCTCTGAGTGCTCCTGTTTCCTCCCACGGCCCAAAGGCTAATTGTTGTTCCCAAATTGCCTGTTGTGTATGTGCCCTGTAATGGATTGGCACACCATCCAGGGTGTACCCTGAATTATGCCCTAAGTCTCCTGGCACAGGCTCCAGGCCCCTGTGACCCTGTATACTGTACATGATAAAGTGGTATGAATGAATGAATGAGTTTCATTTTGTTTCATAAAGTAAATTGTGAAAGTCTTTAATTTAATTAACCAATTGAATGTAACTAATTTAAAACAATATCAATTGAATTAAGAACAAATTAGTTAGCAAGTTTTTTCTTTTTTTAGTTTATTAAGCTTGACGCACATTTTTTTTTTAATTGGCAAAAATAAGGTGAAAGGCATAAAAATTCTTACAAAGAACAAGGGAAAAAAATCTGTATTTTTTCAAATTCAAATTTAAATTTTATTTGTCACGTGCACAGTACTTGCATTTTAAAACTGGCATTAAAAATAAAAATAAATAAAAAGTAATTAAGTAAAATCCAAAGCAGTAATATTAAATCAAATAAGTTTATTAACTGTATGTTTATTTGGGATAACAATATTTGGGATTTATTTATTTCGTTTCTTTTTTTTTTTTATTCAAATAAATTAAGAATAAGGGACAGGACTCTGTTTGCATTAAAAGGATTTTCCAAATATATTATTATTATTATTATTATTATTATTGTTGTTGTTGTTGTTGTTTCCTGTTTGCCTATACAGTATTAATTTTACCTACTTTCCTACCTTCTTATTGATTGATTGATTGATTGTTTGATTGATTGATTTCTGTTTCCGTTTGTAGCCAGTGTGTGGCGCTGTAACCCCTCCGACTTGACCGACGTATCATCAGTCCAATCAGCGTCTTGCTTGTGCCTCCAAAAAAAAGAAATCATCTCCAAGAGAGGAGGCGGGACTAACCGGATACGTCGTGACCAATCACAGAGCAGAACTAACGGACACAACGACTCAAGCCACGCGCAGTAGGCGGGGTCTGACACAATACGGGTAGGAGATTAAAACAAGGCGGTTCCGCCGCCCGGTTCCTCCACATGCTGCGCAGAGCGACATCAGCAGTGCTGCGGAGCGGAGCCGAGATCTCAGCCGCGGTCGTGTTCATCCTCTCGGGGACCAAAGCCAGACCTGAGCCGCTGTGTGCCTCGCGCGTTATCAGACCTTTCTGTCTGACGGCCTGTTTGAGCAAGAAGAAGAGGAAGGGAAGCGTGTGGTCCGAGCAGCGCGAAGGAGAGAAGATGGACGGCAGCATGGAGGAGATTCTGGCTCCACTGAGACAGGCGGTGAAGGAGCAGGTCAGAGAGATGATGATGATGATGATGATGATGGTGATGATGATGATGATGAAGAGCAGTGTGTGCATCAGGAGGATGCAGCTTAAACCTGACATGCGCGTGCTTTAATTAATTAACGAGTCAATCGTTTAGACGAGTCACGTGATCTCTTTTACCTGTGTACAGTTTAACATCCACACACCGGAAGTGTGATATTAATGCACTAAATGCGTGAAGTTTAAACCTCCACGCTGCCACGTTTATCTCAGGCTGGGTGCCAAAATATTTCCTTCTCCTCTGCTCAGAGCAGCAGTTCTGCCTTCAACATCTCTAAACGCTTTATTTCTATCCGTGTGTGTATATGTACACACACACACACACATGTTCCAGTTTCACTTCACTTGACTTCCCTCAGTCCTGCACTGCCACGTCTCAGCATCAGTCTGACCGGCTGTGTCTCAAATCACTCCTCCACTCCCTCCCTACACCTCAGGGCTGCTCCGGTGAGACTGCAGACGGTACGATCACTCAGAGCAGGACAGATCGCGGTTTCTCGGTATCGTGGTGGAAAATGCAAGGACTGTCCAGTCCCTCTGCGTCGGACGCAACTGTTAAAGCGTCTCGCGTGCGCGTCGTGGTGCACGAGTGTGTAGTGCTGTAGGGTTTTAGTTGTCGATGTCATGTTTCTCGGTACACTTGATGGATCAGCAGCACTGTACCGACTGTAAAGATGGAGAAAATCGAGTTTGGATCATTTTAGTGATTCGGTTCTTTGAATCTCAAACGAATCTTTTTGTGAGTCATTTAGTTCATTATGTTCTTTTGATCAGAAATAAAATAAAATGATTCTCATAGACACTGTTCAGTGCATTACACAGGAAACGGTTCTTCCCATGAGTTTTCTAGTCAGAGTCGTTCATTTTGCGAAGCACATTTTCCCATAGAAAATAATGTAAATGCAGATAATCCGTTCCAGCCAGCCAAAAATATGACCAATTTACTTACATAAACTATAAACATGTTTTTGCAAATTATACAATCGAAACATTTAGAAAAGACACGTAAATGAAGTAAAATGTAAAATGACCGCTTTAAAACCAAAACTGAAAGTGTCTCCGTTTTCTTCTTGCTACCCATAGTGCTATATCTAAACTAAATCTTGCACAATTTTTTTTTTTAAGTAGACTTATTTCAGTTGGATTTCCACTGCGACAAGCAGGTTTTGATCGGCTACCAAACGTTCACATGACTTTGGCTTGGTTCAGTCGCTCGTATGCTGAAATGCTTCGTATGCTGAGGCAAATTTCTTGCAGTGTTCGAGTTCTTAAAGTCAAACTTTGAGAGGAGGGGCGTTTGTATGCTGAGGTACCCCTGTAATGTTTTTCATTTATATGTGTTTGCGTTTAAATTGGTAAAATTTTGCAGTTCCTGGGCAGGGAGCATTAGACTGTTTACATATTGGCAGGAAGCACCAGCACCAGGAAACGCACTCGGATATCGGTCCTCAGAGTGTAATCCGATGTTTAGACATCAGCTCTTCAGTAAGTGTATCGCTATAACGAGCACTGTTGAACCTTTTTGCTGATAATGTTCTTGAGAATCTCAGAAAACTGTAAACATTGATGAATTTTCCAGCTGATGGTCGACTTTTGTACTTTTTCTCGGTCGGTGATTGAGGATGTTTCCGTTCCGTTTACTCTCAGACTCGTGTCTCGTCACCAGTAATGATTCTCTTTAAGAAACTTTCACCTTCCTTAGAGTATCGGTTAAAATGGTTTCGGCAGCAGGTACACCCTCGGCTCACATTATAACATTGTGATATTTACAGAATCGCAATATAAATCTAAACCGGATCGGCACCCACTGCAGGTATCACATCGTATCATCTGCTCCCTGGTTTTTAGTCCATCTCATTTAGTTTGCTTATCACATCATGCGTATCAGTGTATCTGTTGCACTCTTTGAGATTCAGCCCTGAGGAGATGTGCTCAGAAGGGTGGAGTGATACACGCCCAAAAAAACAAAAAAACAAAAAAAAAAACAGTTGGATTTTGTATCAGTGCTGAAATCCAGGACAGCGTCTCACTTGTTCCTGATTTACTTCAGCTCTCAGTCTGATCAGTGCGTTTCTTCTCGGTCCGCAGGGCGATCTGGTGCGGCAGATGAAAACCGACGGCGCTCCCGACGTGGACGTCTCCAAAGCCGTGGCGGAGCTCAAAGCCAGGAAGAAGATCCTCGAGGCGAAGGTGAGTGCCGTTATTTCATTGTGTTCAGTCGCTGACGCCCAAGTGAGACACAAAGAAGTGACGTGACGCATGAGAGTTAAACGTTTTCTCAAAGATCCAACGGTTTACACTGATAATCTGATCATGTTGTTTGTCTCTGCATGGTTTCAGGAGCTCTCGCTGCAGACTAAGGATGACATCGTGGACCGAGCGAAGATGGAGGACACGCTGAAGAGACGCTTCTTTTATGACCAAGCGTTCGCCATCTATGGAGGTGAGAGTTCGGGACTGGACTTCTCTCACACTCGTGATCATCACGCCGAGCTCTATCCAGAGGCTGGACGGTTATACAAGTGTTTTGATTGATGTGTGTGTTTGTGTGTGTCAGGTGTGAGCGGTCTGTATGATTTCGGGCCGGTCGGCTGCGCCCTGAAGAACAACATCCTGCAGGCATGGAGGCAGCACTTCATCCACGAGGAGCAGATCCTGGAGATCGACTGCACGATGCTGACGCCCGAGCCCGTCCTCAAGTGAGTGCTCTGAGAACACCGTCAGCTTCTTATCCAGCTGCTGCATCGCCAGGTGTTTTATGGTTGTTGGTGCCTTTTTCAGAAATTCTAGCTCTCTAATTAGTCTTACTGGGAAAAAATAAACCGTGGTGTCACCTGAGTGGGAGGCAGGGCTTATTGTCAAATAGTCACATGGTTTTACAAGAAAAAATAGAGAAAAGAAGACATGTTTCACAACAATGCTCTCGCAGCATCTCGGTTAAATATGGTTTCTCTGTTTTTGGCCACATGGTGGTAGTGTGGGGCAAGGCGACAGATTTAGCCAAGTGGATCGGTATGCTTTACATTGTATATTCGTGTCAAAGGCGTATAAGACTCACTTTATCTGACTTAAGAACAAATCTGACTTACGAACATGCTCCCGGAATGGAACAGCTTCGTCTCAATCTGTTCCGAGTGCATTGGTGCTAAATCAACGCTTCAGACACTTGATGATCGCAGTGCACGCATGTCCAATAAAAAAAAAAAGACCTTTCAGTCTTGTTTCTCTTGCAGGACGTCTGGGCACGTGGACAAGTTCGCCGACTACATGGTGAAAGACGTCGTGAACGGAGAGTGCTTCCGAGCCGATCATCTCCTCAAGGGTTTGTCTTTATAGTGCACGCGATCTGTTCTACAACTGATCTACTTAACATTGGAGCTGGACTGAGGCTCATTACAACAATCACGTCTTTTCTGCTTCACACACACACACACACACACTGAGCTTCTGTAAATTCGAGTCGAGGGCTGGATGAGGGTGAGAGGAAATTGGACCACAGTTCAAAGGTTAATTACTACTGGTGCGGAAATTACAGGTCTGTCATGAATCGCATGACGCTTTAGCAGCGAACACATTACCAGCCTTATTTTTACACATGTGGCACAGATTTTATTTTACTGTATTTATTTATTTATGGTCTGTCTGATTGTATCTTTCATATGGTCACATAGATCCCCCCCCCCCCCCCCATATAATCTCTATCAAGTATTATATTAGATCATAAATTCATAGGTTTTTATGAATTACAAATTACACCAAATGAAAAAATATAAAAAAAAATATTTGTTGTATATGAATTTCTTTTTTTTACATTTTTTATACAAATTATATATTTTTTATATACATGTATATTCTTATATTGCTTGTTTTATAATAAAAATCATTTAGTTTAATAAATATTTATTTAGGGTGCTTTCACACCTGTGGTTCTGTTCATTTGGTCCGGACCAAGTGCAACAACAGATACATTGTAGCGTTTTTCTGCCATTTTGGTTCCTTTTCACACCATACTGATTGCTTTGGTCCGAACCAGTTGAATCGAACCAAAATGCAGTCACGTGATAACATCCACATCATTCGTTGGCCACATGCGTCATTGAACGTTTTTCCTAATCTGCTTTTTCGATTGGTCAGAATTGACGTGCGGGTAATTTGCAAAGGAACTCCCGGAAGTAAACACAGACAGGAGGAAAAGCCGGCAGACAACATGCCGCTCTTTAGTGTGGAGAGACTTCGCAGCCTAATTATAACCCTGGTCGTTGTGTGCTATATTTTTTGTATACATCAACACAGACAAAGCATACAATTTGAGAATGAAGCGCGGATGCGGCTGGAAAACAATGTTTTAATGCACTACAAACAGCGAAGGCGCATCGCAAGTCACTTCAGGAGGAAGCGTGCATTAATTTAGCGAAACTGTGACATGGTCATCTTCCGGAAATATCACCAACGATCCATCAGGTAATATTATGACAATGAAACGACTCCACGTTTGTCCGCGAGCTGCCATGTTGCTTAAGCGCTAAGTGACCTGTCAACAAATACTAGTCTTCATCCCACAATGCACAACGCAGCTGACTACGGCAGCTCGATTAGTCCAAAAATGTGCAGTACGTTTTGCAGTTGGGTCTGTTCAAGTTCGGAACGTGTCTTCACCACAAACGAACCGCGCCAGTGTTGGTTTGAAAGCGTACCTCTTCGCGGAGGTCTCGGTACGCTTGTTTGGTCCGAACTAGAGTGCGATTGCTGCATTCACACCTGCCCAAAGGAACCGCACCAAGAGGGAAAACGAACTCTAGTGCGATTCAACCGTACTAAATAAGGCAGGTGTGAAAGCACCCTTAGTGTAAACATTTTTGTATACCATGACAAACCCCTGCAAAACAAATCTGCCACAAAATAAACCTTATATGAGAATTTGTATTAATGGTCTCGACGGTGCCTAGGGTTCATTATAATAGTGATATTGTACTTGATACTAATAAACCTATGAATTTATGTTCTAATATAATATAATACTTTTTATAGTTACATAACTCCATTTATGATGATTTATAGTCATAGGTATTCTTTTTACAGTTTAACGTTGTCCAGATGTTGAGATTTTTTTGTGTGTGTGTGTTTTCTTTCTGATGATGTAGCTCATCTTCAGAAGCTGATGAGCGACAAGAAGTGTCCGCAGGAGAAGAAGAGCGAAATGGAAGAAGTCATCACTCAGGTAAGTCCTGCGTTCCCATTTCCCTTCTCTGCGTTCAACACAAATAAATATAACGCTATACAAATGTAAAAATTGTTCGGATCTTTAACCAGAAGTTTGAGGTACAATAAAAAAAAAAAAAAATACAGCAATAAAAATAGTATCGCAGTGGAAAACATTCTGTCGCGCCCTGTGCTTGAGCTGTGGCCTCAATAGCTTGCTTGGTGAGCTCGTTTATATGAAGCTCCACCTGCTGCTTAAACAGTGTAATAACATGCTGGTCATGCTGAAAAAAGGAAGTGCATGACTTGCATGTAAAAATGAAAAACGAGTCAGAGCTTTTTTTTTTTTTTTCCTACACACACGTTTTTCAGGTTCTGCCTTTAAGCAGGTAGAAATTCTTACTGATGTACACATAACACCCGCTCCACACTCCTAACTCTTCGCTTCTCGTCTCCGCAGATGGACAACTACACTCAGCAGGAGCTGGCTGATCTGTTTGTGAAATACAAAGTCAAGTCACCCAGCACAGGAAATGACCTCACGCCGCCCATCTCGTTCAACCTGATGTTCCAGACCTCCATCGGTCCCGGAGGCAACATGACAGGGTGAGCCGAGGACGGGAAATACAGATTTCCTTTAAAAGCAGTTCTACAAAACGACACTATTATTAAACCTGATCGGTCAGAAGGGGTTCGTCCATAACAGCAGCTTTGAGTTTAATTCTCAAATGACGCACATATTGTTGCTATTATGGTAACAACTTGCATAAGAACTTGTGTGATAGTAATTAGGAATTGTGATTCAAAACATGGCCTTGTGGTTATTTTCCTATAAAGCAAAGATTTATTCCTTATTACTTCATAAGTGTGTATTATAATTGTTCTGTTTCTGCAGCTATCTGAGGCCTGAAACTGCTCAGGGAATCTTCCTCAACTTCAAGCGGCTGCTGGAGTTCAACCAGGGCAAGCTGCCATTCGCTGCTGCTCAGATCGGGAACTCTTTCAGGAACGAGATCTCCCCTCGCTCAGGCCTCATCCGTGTCCGGTAGGTGAGCCGCGGTTCGTGACCGACCGTTAACGGCTTGATTTTTCTGACCGCAGCGTTCACTGCCGTGCGTGTGTCTTCCTTAGAGAGTTCACCATGGCTGAGATCGAGCACTTCGTCGACCCGAACGAGAAGGTGCATTCCAAGTTCCCCAGCGTGGCCGATCTGGAGATCCTGCTGTACTCGTCCAAAGCTCAGACCAGCGGCCAGTCGGCTCAGATCATGAAACTGGGGGATGCGGTGGAGCAGGTGAGGCAGCACCGTGCACATGTTCACAGTAAACATGCAGTGTTTCAGCTGCTCGGGCACTTCCTGTAATTCCTCTAGTGTTTATTTGGTGCGCATCAACTTCTCTAACTCAGTTCTCGTGAAGAGAGGTCTTGATCTTGATTAAGTTAGTGTTGGTCCAGTGTCGGTGGCTGCAGAGTTTGTTAGACAACCTAAAAAAGATGGGATACGTCTGGGACAAAGCGCTTAGAAAAGCATCAGTCTGGTTTAAACATGCAGCTGACTACTGACCCGAGCCGTCCTTCTGGAGGAGACCGTTCATAATAAACATGCAGCACTTTGGTTTGGTTAACGCCTCCCCCTGTTTTTAGGGCGTCATCAACAACTCCGTCCTGGGCTACTTCATCGGGAGGATCTACCTCTACCTGACCAGAGTCGGTCTGGCGAAAGACAAAGTGCGTTTCCGTCAGCACATGGACAACGAGATGGCTCACTACGCCTGCGACTGCTGGGACGCCGAAGCCAAAACCTCCTACGTACGTCCTTAAATATTCCTGCACATGCAGTCATAACTCGGGCGTGTCCTGGTTTAATGTGGGTGTGTGTGTTGGCTTGCAGGGCTGGATCGAGATCGTGGGCTGCGCCGACCGCTCCTGCTACGACCTCACGTGTCACGCACGGGTTACCAAGGTCCCGCTGGTTGCAGAGAAACCTCTAAAGGAACCCATATCCTTGGATCGAGGCATTGTGGGTTTGGTCAAACTTTAATGAGGTTTATTATTATTATTATTATTATTATCATTTGAATCTGTTATGTCTTTAACGCTCGTTCGCACAAAGTCGTCAACGTGGTGCAGTTCGAGCCGAACAAGGGAGCCATCGGCAAGGCGTACAAGAAGGAGGCGAAGCTGGTCATGGAGCACCTCGCCGTGTGTGACGAGTGCTACATCGCGGATCAGGAGAAGCTCCTCAGCGAGAACGGGTGAGAATAAAAGAGATTAAAGAGATTTTTCCTGTAGCGATAATCAGATCAGCGATGTTTAACGCTTCTGTGTTTCTCAGCGAGTTCACAGTCGAGACTGAAGGAAAGACCTTCAAACTTACAAAAGACATGGTGAGCGTCAAGAGGTTCCAGAAGACGCTCCATGGTGAGATTTAACAGCTTTGAGATTCTAAACGTGTCTGTCTGTGACGGCTAGTTTTTGATCTTATTCAGGTCAGGATTCACAACATGCCGAGTATTGCTGCTGATTTGATTTCATTTGTTTACTAATAATACAAAAAATGTGTGCGCCAAAGAAGCTACTTCTGAAGTTTATGCCACATGGAAGTGACTCCAGCCGTTTTGGAGAGATTTTTTTTAGCTATTTTTCAGCGTTCTACCATCTTCAATCAGTAATCAGTTAAATTTAAGTTATTCACATTTCTTCGAGTATTGATATTTAAATCGGTGTACGTTTTTAGAAGCATGTGACCTGTAGATATTATTTTTGCTTGAATTTTGCATTCTGTGCAAAATTAAGGATTTTTTTTTTCACAATTAAAATTCCCCCCCAAAAAATCTGTAGTGTCCGTAACCATGTCAAATTCATGTTGCAATATCTTAACAAATTTGCGTTTTAGAAAAAATTTTTCTTGTGAAATCTAACTTGGTCAAGCTTCATCTGCATGACAATTAAGATGAAAAAAGTTACGGACACTACATCTTGGTAAAAACCCAATACAGTGTTTCAGCCGAGTATATACAGCATGAAGCAGCCCGAGAAATGTATTTAAGCTGTTTGTGTTTGTCTCGTCAGTTGAAGAGATCACCCCCAACGTCATCGAGCCTTCCTTCGGCATCGGCAGAATCATGTACTCCATTTTCGAGCACACATTCCACGTCAGACAGGGAGACGAGCAAAGAACGGTAACCGAGTTATAGCGGAGCGGTTTGTTATCAGACGCGGCTTGTGATTCTAGAAGAGAACTAACTCCGCTGGGTTTTTTTTTTGTTTTTTGTGGCCAGTATTTCAGCTTCCCGGCTGTCGTAGCGCCGTACAAATGCTCCGTCCTTCCTCTGAGCCAGAATCAAGAATTCGTGCCTTTTGTCCGTGAGCTATGTGAGTGTAAACACACCCTTTGCAGTTTTTTATCATTAAGTATGTTTATTATTATTATTATTTATTTACTTATTTGAATCGTTTCCACAGCCGAAGCCATGACCAAATTCGGCGTGTCCCATAAAGTGGACGACTCCTCAGGCTCCATCGGGAGGCGCTACGCCAGGACGGACGAAATCGGCGTGGCGTTCGGGATCACTATCGACTTCGATACGGTGAACAAGACGCCACACACGGCCACTCTGAGAGACCGCGACAGCATGAGGCAAATCCGAGCTGAGGTACGCGCAGCACTTATTTATTTATTTTGCTTTTTAGGTATAATTATAGCAATCAATTATTAATTTCTGTTAATTATAGTTATAGGATTATTATTAATTTTACGCTTTTATTCCTGCATGATTTAAACACGGTTCCCAGTTTATACCACTAGGTGGCGAAGGCGTTATGTTTGTGGCTCGTCTGTTTGAGATGCCGTACCTCAAGAACAAGTAGTTGATCGACTGTATGCTTTACACAGAAATGTGATTTATAACCAGTATAGATTTTGGAATTGATTCAAACCACGACAAGGTCACCACAAGGACAGATGTCTCATAGCGTCCTTTCTCTTCAAAGTGTACGCGAGGCTTACAAATTAGTGATCAAAATCATTAGCGTTTAGTTTTACCCACTAATTACAGCATTTCTTTGCTTTTATCACTATATCTACATCATAATAAGTCATAATAATAAACTTTCCAGAAGGAAACATACACTATGGGTTTTATGTTAAAATTTGTTTTTAATCAATTTAATACAGTTTTTGCCATTAAATTATATGATAAATATTTTTATTGAATTTGTGTAAGCAGTCCAAACCAAACTAAAAATTCCTTCCAAATTTACAAAAGCTTATAGTCTAAAACTTTCTTAGAGATTTTCTTTGTAATCAGACGCACATGTTAATTTGAGGTTTGCATGTTCATGAGCTCTCCAGATGTTCCGTCATCTCCAGATGTTCCGTCATCTTCACGATAAATGCGGCCTGTCGATTATATTTTTTCTGAAATACAGTACAACAATATAATAAATATGAAAAATAATAATTACCTAATAATAATAGTAGTAATAATGAAAATAATCAGTTACCTAATACTCTGTGTGCTAAGCAGCTGTCAGAGTTTTAAACCTTTCCCATTGTTAAGGAAACACATCCTACAGTACTTAACCGCCTCCATCATTGCTGGATTCCCTCTTAGGTTCGCGAGTTACCCGAGATCGTGCGAGACCTCGCCAACGGCACCACCACATGGGCGGAGATTGAGAGCAAGTACCCCATCTTTGAAGGGCAGGAGACCAGCAAGAAGGACACAGCAGAAGAGTAGATGAAGCTGCCTTACCTCATCCTGACTCACACACACACACACACACACGGCATCCATGCACATTTTTTTACACAGGCACCGATAGGAACAATTTAATTGCACCTGTACGATATTAATGATCGTTGCGAATGACGCGCGAATCATCCCTAATTACAAACATAATTTCAAATCATTAAAATATATCTTTATGCAGTCACTGAGAGACAATATTATAAGATGGTGGTGTCACGGTTAAGTAACATGAGGACATGCGAGAAAAAGGGAAAACTGGAATTCAGGTATTGTGAATTTCACCATTTAAGAAATTGCTAGAAATCTGAAATGCATCTTTGGTTCAATAAATCAAAGCCAGCACTTTCTGGACCTCTAACTGTGTGTGTGGTGGGTTGTTTCTATTTATTTATTTGATGTGGGACCAGCGTGCATGGTGCTAAGCTGTTATTAAATAACACCTTTTTAACTTTTAACTATTAATTAAGCGTCTTTATGCTCAGGAGATAGGAGTATAAAAATGTGCATTTATACAAAATAGTTTTTTCTTGATTTTTTTTTTTTTTTCTGTGAATTTTGTGGAAGTTGTATAAATACTCCAATATATTATTCTGCACATGATACTTGTGATGGAGTGGGATCTTCTGGTCTTTTATTACTTCTTGTTATAAAGGTACTGCACTGTCGTCTTGAAATTTGATGTGTGTGAGATGAAATTTTTCGTGAATGAAGGTATAAAATCAATTGACATTTACAGAAGACTTGAAGCAGAAACCTGGAACTCAAGGCATCACTCCAAGCCATTTCCACATGTTCCTGGAGTTCCTGGGAGGCCAGCGTTTCAGACGTAAAGCGTGCAGTCTGATAATGGCTCCGGGAGAAAAAAACTTTCTACCTTAATGATACCTAAGCACTATTGAAACACTAGGATTAGTGTAGTAGGGGATTATACAGAGAAAGGATGCTTATAATCTGTTCTGTTCTTTAAAAGTCCTGGTTTGACTTGAACACCCTTGTAAATTAGTCTGTTAAATAGTAAACTATCCTCCCTGTTATAATCCTATAGTGTTAGTATTGTACTATCATTGTAATCACCCTGTAGTTCCACTAAGCCAGTCAGATCATGTGGATCAGTGATTGGTCCCTGGCGTGTGCCTCAGTGTCTAACAAGTGGATGTCAAAATGCACCCTGGAACTATTTGGTTCCCAGCGAGGTGTTCAAAGTTTCCAGGATATATTTGCTATACTTTATTGTACGAAGTTAAGATCATGTGGAAATGACCTTTATTAAACCCTAGAAATGTTCATAGCACCTACATACTGTAGCAACAGTCAGGTAGACATTTAGGTAAAACTTCTTCTCAAGCAATGATCAAAGACATACAGGTTTGGTTAATTGGTATATCCAGATTGCCCATAGTGTGTGTTCTTGTGGGGTCTGCGATAGATTGGCATTCGATTGACAGGCTAAAGACCTCCCGTGCCCCTCTACTGGATGAGCAGTATAGAGAATGAGCATGTGTGTGAGTAAGTAGCAGTATTACAGCACTGTAATTACCATCATACAGTATATAAAATCCTGCTTTTCCCCCATGATGCTAATTGTGGTTTCTCTCGTACCGAGGAAAGCATTGGGACGGTATTTAATAGATGGTGAGGTTAAATATTATCGGCCTCTGAGTTGCTGTTACTGTTTTATAAATCAGGAAATAATGACGTCATAGTAGATATATTATTTATTAATGTTATTATACAGTATAAATGTTAACAAGATGAAGGTATGAATTTTTTCAGAAGGGTCACATTATTGGGCTGTAAAGAAAACAACTAAGGAGTGAATGAATGAAAACTTATCAAACTTAACTTCTCTCAACTTGGCGAAGTTGCAACGTACTGTAAAAAAAAAAAAATCAACAGTATAAACTAGAGCTTTATTTAATAGTGAAAGTAAGAGCATTTCCACACACACACACACACACACACACACACACACACACACACACACTGTATGATGAGAACTCTCAGGACTGGGACTAAACAGCTGTGTGGCCACGATTAAACCTCTTGTTAGTCCCGACTGAGCCTATTGCAGAGCGATTGACGCGTCAGGGTAAGGAGGGAAGCGCATGAAGCGATGCAGTGTCCACTGTACAAGCTTCTAGAGGCGGTGCTGATCTGGGGTTGCTTCTGTTGCTCAGCAACGTTATGTTGCAAAAAATGAAGTCAGCTGACGACCTGAATGTACTGAATGACCGGGTTTTCACATCTGTGGAGCTTTTTCATGATGGCATGGGTATACTCCAGGACTCAAATTGTAGAAGAGTGCTTCTGGGAGCATGAGGATTCATGTTCACAGATGAACTGGCCACCACATTCATACACTCACACATCTGAGGTTGTCATATATGTTGGTGTTGGTCTTTCAGTTGCTCCTGGCATGGGGTTGCCAACCCTCCCATTTCTGCATCCAGAGGCTGGGGTTTGGGAATTGGCTGGGAATCGAACTCGGGATTTAGAGGTTGTTAATATCCGTATATACTTAATTATTTCCTGATGCTTATGTTCATATTTATGAACAGCGAGCTACATTTACATAATTTTAATCACAGACAGTATAAACGTTTGGTTCAAAAGAATTTATTCATGTTGATGTGTGTGTGTGTGTGTGTGTGTGTCATCTGCATATCCCTGATTCTACATTTTACTTGATTTCTTTTTTTTTATATTATAAAATAGTGAATGTATATAAATGAAACAGTGCACATAAAAATCAAACATCTTTGAAAGCACCCCATTCCCCGTCAGGGTTGCCAGGCTTGACGTAAACCCTCTTAAAACCTCTCCTAGAGCAATCAAACCCAGCCCAAAATGTCTGAATAAACCTATCATGAACTGTTTTCATTTTTTAACATTTATTTAAATGCATTTGAATACAATCACATTTCAGACAGCAGTCGTAATTCCATATGTTCATATATTTATATTAAATCCGTGTGAGATTAAAAATAGCCCAAATGGGAGGGAAACTATCTGGTCTCGCAACACTTTTCACCTTTAACTGTCCCTGTGTGACAGCCTGGGCCGCAGTGCTTCCCCTCACCAGCTCTGGACCAGTGAGAGACTTACCCTCGTCATATTTTTTTTTTTCCTCTAGTTTTTGTGTGTCAAGTGGATTTTGGTTGATTTGAACACTCCGTCCTAAAGGTTCCTCAAGGTTAGTACTGCGCTAATAGGAGGTGCCGATTTTAACCTCCTACACTGTACACTATTAAGCTTTAGGTAATCTTACATGCAGGCATTGTTACCATGTCAGCAACAAAAATGTACAGTCTGACCCTTTTTGGTGTGATGTGAAGGATGTACAAAGCGAAAGGATTTTGATGTAACAGTTGAGAAGACACAAAGAGCTGCAGTTATAAATAGTGAGTGCTGCATAGTGTAAGTGTTCCCAGTTTGACAAATGATTTTTTCCCCCTTCCTCTTTAAAGACTCTATGACTTTTCTGGATCACTTGATAAGCTGCAGACCTCGCAATATTTAAAAAAAAAAAAAAAAGTCTAAATAGCCCTCATTTTAGGGAAAAAATTTGAGTATGTGTCACCTACCATGTCTTTTTGTGTGGCAGATTTTCTTCATTTCTCAGAATTTCACTGAATGTAGGTTGATTACTAACAAATAAATGAATTTAGTATTAATAAAGGATAAATTGCCTTTCGATTAATACTTTTTCCAAAAAATTAAAAATAAAACAAAAATCTGAGTTTCAATATTAATATCCTTTCCATTTAGTGCCATGTATTTTTTATATTTATTTACTTTTTTCTATCCAGGTATCTGGTGTGTGGGGTTTTCGCTTGCGCACAATGGGGATCAAAGCAGCTCTTCCCAAATATGAGCTCTATTTTTATTATATGGTGCTGTCCATGGCAATGCTCTGGGCTGCCAGTTGGATTTTCGAGGCGTCCAGCTGTAAGTTTGAACACACACATTGTTCACACATCAGACCAAACAAAAATCTTTTCCTTGTCAATATGTCAATAATACGCGAATATTTTCGGTCACTGCAACAGCTCGGTTATCGTCCCGCACCATTCCGTCTTCATACAGGTCTGTATTTCTCCATCCAGAGGGACACTTGGAGCTGCTGTATTGTTTAAAAGGCCAGAGCAGTGGAGCAGGGCCAGGTGCAGAGAGCTATGCAGGTCATGCAGCTCGGATCATGTGTCAGTATTAATACACTAGACAAGGGAAAGAAAAATAGGATGGTAACGCAGTTTGCTGGTTCCAGGTCCTGGACTAACATGACGAAAAAGACTTTACAGGAAAGAATTTTGAATTATAGTTGATGATGTAAAATTTGCACTACTGTTAAATCACAGCAGAATGAACAACGTGTTACATAGTCGATAATGTTTTATTTATTTATTTATTTATTTATTTATTTTGTTTTTTGGTCTCCTTTTAAGCGAATGCAAACCGAAAGTCCTTCAAGTCCAACATCCAGCCTGGATGGTACTACTTTGGCAGAAAAATGGTGAGGTCCAATCGCTTCCCCTTACAAACTCTGCCAGCCATGCTTGTTTCAAATTCTCCCCTGGTTAAAGTCCTTCACCTCTTTACTGCAGGACACGGCTGATTCCGAGTGGATGATGTGGTTCTCTACGTTTCGTGAGCACATCATCTTCGCCCTGTCTGGCCATGTCTTATTCGCCAAGATCTGTTCCATGCTGGCTCCTCAGGTGTGTCTCAAACATCTGCGTAGTGTTTAAAGGCTCTGGTTCACTTAGTATTCTTGAATTATTCTCGTACACATATATCGACTTGATGATTCCACAAATAAAGGTCAGCTACAAAGTAAGTCTTATATTAGAAAGCACTAGAGGTGTTCAAGTCAAACCGGGACTTGCGATGACTGAAGACATAAACGTGATTGACATTTAAGACTTCAAGCACAGTACGGGTTAGAAGGTTTTACAGAAGGCAGTTCGTCCATGAATGACGATCCCGGCTGAGGTCACCCAGAGTTCACCAACAGCACTGGGACGTTACAGGAACTCAGCTTGGCTGGGAATTATTGCCACATCTCTCGTACAGTCCTGACTTTGCTCCAGGAAATATCCACATGTTTGGGCCATTAAAGGAGTTCCTGGGAGGCCAGTGTTTCAGGCCTGTTTCTGATCATCCAGCGTACAGAGTGAAACACTGGGATAAGTGCATTAGTGTAGCAGGGATTATATAGAGAAATAAAGGGAGTTTAATACTCTTATACTGTAACTGTGTTCTGTTGTTCTGCGCAATCAAAAAGTCCCAGTTTGACTTGAATGCCCCTCATATAACACTGATCGTGCAGGGGTTGAAAGGCCAATGGCAAATTTGAACTTTACTTAGCCTTGCTTTTTTTTTCTTTCCCAATTTTCCCAAATAAAGTCGTGTCCAATTCCTCCCCGTCACTAGGGGGCGCCCACATTAAGGCTACTACTACCTCTCAGTCGGGAGGGCCGAAGACTATCACGTGCTTCCTCCAAACCACGTGATGTCAGCCGACCGCATCTTTTCAAATTGCTCGCTCAAGCACCGTTGGGGGCGACGTAACACACTCTGAGGACGGCGCTATCCGCTCCCTCCGCTTGCGTGAGCTCACAGACGCCCCTGATTGGCTGTAGATCCGTGATTAATGTGGGAGCACTAAGTACCTCTCATCCCTCCCCTCTGAGAGAGCTCGGCCAATCAGCTCTCTCTGGACCTCCGTCTGCGAGAGGTTTCAGCATCACCCGGCAATCGAACTCGCGATCTCCGAATGATAGGGCGAGCGCTTTTACCACTGCGCCACTCTGAAGCTTACTTAGCCTTTGTTATGATTCCTTTTTCTTAAATAATTTTACAGTATAACACACTGCACGAGCGCGGCTTGCCAGATGCCTTTAACTGTGATAAGACTGTCCAATAACTACTTAATATCCCAGCTAATATCCTGTCTAATTAATTGATTTGACAAGTATACTGTATATATACCTCACACTCCTTCTCTTCATCCATACAGTACAGGTCGCTGGTTTTCATGGTGTACGGTGTTCTCGCCATTCTCACGAGTATGGGTTGGACCTACGTGATGCTCATCCTCTCACACTGCATACTGCTCTACAGCATCTCGCTCGTCAAACTCCGCTGGCTCTGTTTCACCTCCGGACTCATCACACTCGCCACTTTTAAGATGGAACCCTTCGTGTCCTGGCAGGTAAATATCACACATACAGTAGTAATGTGAAAACATGTGGTCTTGACTTCAAAGATATATCAAGTTCTTCATATTCCACATTTTCTCATCAGACTGTATACTGTAATATAGCACAATCTTCCCGAGTCCTAGTTTCTGCAAATTTTTTAGCGAATTCCCATCAATATGGGGTTTGATCATGAGTGTCACTGATTCTCAGGCGGAGTTCGTGACCGGAGACTTTTCTCTCCGCCCGGTGCTCTTTTATGGCGGTTGTGGCTTTACCATCATGCGCTGCATGAGTTTCGCTCTGGAGAACTGTGAGAGGAAAGAGGGTCACTACAACATCCTGGAGCTGCTCAAATACAACTTCTACCTCCCTTTCTTCTACTTCGGACCCATCATGACCTTCGATAAATTCTACGTCCAGGTACAAATTTGATCAGAAGTCCAGTGTAACGGTTAAAAAACGGTTTTCTGCAAATATGTGGGCTTTTTTAATCAGTTTTTTATGCAATTTTATAGAAATACAGTGGAACCTCAGATTGCGAGTAATACGGTTTACAAGTGTTCTGCAAGACGAGCAAAGATTTTATGCAATTTTATAGAAATACAGTGGAACCTCGGATTGCGAGTAACACGGTTTACGAGTGTTCTGCAAGACGAGCAAAGATTTTTAATAAATTTTGACTTGAAAAATTAGCAAGTCTTGGTTTACGAGTGCCGAGTTTCATATATCATGCATGCGCTCTTGTTTGAGTTTTACTGTGTAAGACGAGGCAAAGGAAGAGGCTAATTCCAAACACACACACACACACACACACACACACACACACACACACACACACACACACACACACACACACACACACACACAAATACACGGCACCTGCACCTAAAATGGAAACACTTACCTGTCTGGATTTATTTTTACTTTTTTTATTGGTAAAGTGCAGGTTAATTTGTTTTATTTTTACTTTATATATTGTATGAATTATTTTTATGTATTTGTTTTTTGGGCTGTGGAACGAATAATTGAGTTTTCATTATTTCCTATGGGAAAAGTCTTATGGGAAAAGTTGGTTTATGAGTGTTTTGGAATACGAGCCCACTCCTGGAACGAATTATGCTCGTAATCTAAAGTTCCACTGTACATAGAGCCAATTGTGATGCTGCACTACCTCAGATACAGTATAATAGAACAGAATTCCTTCAACAAGCTCATTTTATGTTTAAACTTGTTCAATTATTTCTATAATGTTGACATGCTAAACATGTCACTACTGTACTTCTTCTCCCAAACAGGCTAATAATCCAAATCTGAGTCGGAAAGAGAGGGAGATGTGGAACATTTCCATCCAGGCCTTATTACACTTAGGAGTTATTATCATGATTGCCATCGTCTTCCACTTCATGTATATTCTGACCCTTCCAAATGACAAGAAGCTGCTGAAACACCTCTCAGACTGGACTATCGGTATGATGTGTCAGAGCCATTCCACAAGAGGCCAAGAGGCGTTCAAGTCAAACTGGGACTTTTGATTGTGCAGAATATGATACACAGAACATATAAGAGTAAAACCTCCCTTTATTTCTCTATATAAACCCCTGCTACACTAATGCACTTATCCCAGCGTTTCACTACTGCATGGATAGCATTAAGGTAGAAAGTTTTTTCAGTACAACGGAGCCGTGATTGCCTGGGAGCGACTGGAGGATGTAGAAAATTTAACATGGAGTGGTGAAGGGATGGCAAAAGATTTTTGAGGGTGGCATGGGAGGGAAACGCTGGTCTCCCAGGAACTCCTTTAATGGCCAAAACAGGGGTGTAGCAACAACTTCCAGCCGAGTTCCTGTAATGTACAAGTGGTGTGGGTGAATGTTTGTGTGTACAGTTATTTGTCAAAGCATGTTCAAGAACCAGGTGTTCCAGTCGCTGAATGTTTACAGAAACGACTACAGTGGACTCCGAGCCACCTCGGCTGGGATCGTCATTCACAGACTTTAAAATGTTTACATTCAAATATTATACTGCTACTAAGAGCCTTCTGTAATGTTAATTGTATTTACCCCTTCAATTACAATTCCCGGTTTGATCTGAACGCCCCTCGTAAACATACTACAATCCTTTTAAAAGGATAATTTCCCTAAAACCATTGCTTTGTCTTCTTTCCCATGCCAGCTGGTTTGGCGTATATGAACGTGGTGTACGACTGGGTCAAAGCCGCCGTGATGTTCGGCGTTATAAACACCGTGTCTCGCCTGGACCACCTGGATCCCCCGAAACCTCCCAAATGCATCACGATGCTCTACGTCTTCTCTGAGACGTCAGTGAACACCTCATTTAATTCACACTTTCACTCATGTTTACTAAACGCAAAATGATGCAGGATGATTTTCTTTCTAAAGGCACTTCGATCGAGGAATCAACGACTGGCTCTGCAAGTAAGTCTCCGAAAATCAGCTCCATCCGTAAAGTGTTTTTAAATCACCACAGTCGACGTGAGACATCAGACTTGTGGATAAACATTCAATAAAACAAATCGATTTTAGTCATTTTGTGGATGGGGTGTGCAGACTTTTGCACTCGACTGAGTATACCGTTTAAATTACTTTGCAGTGTGTAAAACTGCAGCATTCAGCTGAAAGTGAACTTTGCAGGTATGTGTATAACTACCTCGGGGGTAAACATGAGAACGTGCTGGACGAGTTGATCGCCTCGCTCTGCACGTACGGCATCGCGGCCCTGTGGCTCGGGCCGGGTTGGGGCATCCTCACCTGGGCTTTCTTCAACTGCTTTGGCCTCAATCTTGAGATGTGGATCGCCAAGTTCTTCTCCACGGAGCCCCTCTGTACCGTTGAGGTGAGAACAAGGTGGAAGGAGGACAGGAGAGATGGTTAACATAGTCATCATGAACTCGTGTATGTCACCAAAGGCAGATGTGTAGTGGATAGAAATTATTGTTGATAATCCAGTAAATTATTTTTAAGGAGGTTTAAAACAGCAGTCAAGGTCAGATTACAGATTTATTACTGTGATCAAGCTCATAAACAGCTATGGCACTGGAAACAATGTTAATATTTTTAACATTTGTACTGTATATATTCACATGACTTTATTCATTTTATTTTACAATTTTTAAAAATATATTTATTTTATTTATTTATTTCTTATTTTAATAGTCCTACATCCTACAGTGATTATATTTTAATTGGCAATTAATACATTAGCTAATTTTTATCTTATTGTGGTATTAGACCACAATCCCAACCATACTGTACATTTAGTTTAACCGAGTCGAGTAGTTGTATACGTTTCTAAATTCTTATTGTGTTTTTATCAAATTTTACATAGTATCTCACAAAAGTAAGTACACCCCTTCACATTTCAGCAACCACTTTATGACATGTTCTCTACAGACAATACTATAGAAATGAAAATTACAAATGCAAAAAATTATATTAATATTTATTGATTTAAAACAGAAAAAGTTTACTCTTTGATTTAATGTTTGTCAGTAAAGAAAAAAATAAAAAAAATTTCCCCCTGAAATACAGTAGAAAGGAGCGAGTGTGACGAAGGTACCAAAAGAACTCATATTCTCCAGCATGCTCAGTAAAACCTAACAGCTGGTTTATTTAGAATACTGCACACATCTGTATCGAACACTACCGCTCATGTTCAAGCAAAGAGGGTCAACACCAAATACTGACCGTTTATTGTTTATGTTATAACTTAGTGCTTTTTATAGAAGTTTGTAGAAAATGTAGAAAAGCATCATTGCATATGGCTTTTGTTTGGATGGTCCCAAGACTTTTGCACACTGTACTGGATATATACAGTATATTTCTCCAGCCTTATGGATATGACATTTAGTCTCTCATTTGTAATATAACAAAAAGTCTCAGAGCATGGACAAACTTAGTATTAGCAAATTCATTTGCATAACTTTTAGTATAATCTCTTCATCTTAAAAACAAACAAATGCCCAAAATTTATACTATCATTTATAACATTTATAACATTTTATTTTAGCCATTATCATTTAGTCCCCAAGTCATCCGTGTTAAGGTGTAGTGGTTAGCACTGTCGCCTTGCACCTCCAGGGTCAAGGGTTTCGATTCCCATCTTTTGGTTCCCATCTCCAGTTTGTTTGGTAGGTTTCCTTCAGGTACTCAGGTTTCCTCCCACAGTCCAAAGACATGCAGATTAGGCTAACTGATTTCCAAATTGCCTGTAGTGTGTGAATGAGAGTGTGAGTGTTGAGTGGAGGTCCTCCAGAGGTCATCATTGGCCTACACGGTCCCTAGCTGGACTACAGAGGTTCCTAGATGGATGGATAGATGGATGGATGGATGACCCGTGTTAAGATGACCTGCATTAAGGGTGTTTTTTTTTATATTTCTGTCTCAGATGTCCATGTCCGACTCCATGTCTCGCAGAGTTAGAGCTGTCTTTAATACCTTTAACTTCTGGAGTATCATCCTTTACAACATTCTGCTCCTCAACAGTCTTGACTTTGCGAAGCTCGTTGCCAAAAGGTTACTGCTGAAAGGTAACAACCGATCAAACGTGTGTCCATGTGAAACTGTGAAAAAGTAGCTGTAAGATTTATTGCTTTATTTACAGTTTAAGCAAATCTTACAAACACTGCTTTCTGAATGTATTTATATAAATCTCAAAAACCAGCCATATAAATATGAGTGGTGTTCAAGTCAAACCGGGACTTGTGACGATCCTGGCCAAGGTGGCTCGGAGCCCACTGCAGTCGTTCCCATAAACATTCAGAGAGTGGAAGTAGTTTATAAAATCTAACCCGAGTTGTTTTCCTTATTTTTGCATGGTGAACTTATAATGCATAATAATTTCTATTTTTTTATTTCTTATGCTGTACTGTATATCTAAAGAATTTTCCCATAATGCATTACTTTTAACCATAGTGTGCCTGTGCAAGCTAAACTCGACCTTTTAATTTCTTTTTTTATGTAGGTTTCCCCTTATCCACCATCACTGTAATGTTTGTGACCTATTGCTTGGTCCAGATAATAAAAGAAAGAGAAAGAAAGCAAGCTTTGATTGACGACCCTGATCCTGTACCACCTCCTGCCCCTGCCCCGCCTCCAGCTACCGTCGAACCGCAAGCTGAGGCGCCACCCACAGCTGCGGACCCCAACAAGGAAAAGTCTGAGTAGGAGGGCTTTACTCTGTTAGGCTATTTTTAAGGATCTAAGTTGTATATTGAAAATAATATACCTGAAACGATAATCTCAATTACATACATTTATTTAAATTTAATTAAACTCAATTCAACTCAATTTTATTTACGGTATATACAGTAGCGCTTTTACCAATGATCATTGTTGCAAAGCGTCTTTACAGAATCAAAAAGAAAATATATGGATTTTTACACTATAAATGAATGAATAAATGGTGTGATGCTGTGTATATGACTGGTTTCATCAGATTCTTTTGTAAATTTGTGAGAAAAATACATTTGTATAGTTTAAATTGCACTAGTTTCCTTAGTTTTAAGGCAAAACCAACCTGGAAGGACTCAAATTATCAAAGGACTCAGTTATCCAAATCTCTATTTTCTGATCACAACAAAAATTCATATTCATACACTTAAAAAAGTTACCCATTAATGTATCAATATACTGTAGCCTTGTTTTTTTTTTTTTAGATACTGTACAAAAAGAGCCAAAAATTAGAAAATATTGAATTGAACCAAAGAGCTTGAAACAAATAATAAGTATGATAAGTTAAAATTAAGTCTGTAAGTCTCAAACTAAAAGATCCATTTGAGACCCAGAACATTTATTTAGTCGATATTAAATCTACTACTAGTAGTAGATTTAATATCTAGTGTGTACTAGGTACTAGGTGTTTGGCAGTTTCTTCCTTCTTAATGAGGATTGGACTGTTGTAATGGTCTCGACGGGAACATTTTTTACAGAACATTTTTTATTTGTTGTATGTACAATACTGGAAATCTGAAGTTGCTGATGGTTCCTGGGAATTTAATTAATCAGTATTATATATGTAATATGAAAGGTACATTAATTATGAATTGGGGGATTGTGATATTTTTGTTTGTGAATGAAGGTGTAAAACTGGTGGACATTTACAGAAGATGCAAACAACCGAAAGAAGGCCATACTCCGTGATTGATGATCCAGGCCGTGGTGGATCGGAACCCACAGCACTCGTTCATGTGAACATTCAGAGAGTGGAATGCCTGATCCTTGAAAATCAGCAGATGTCTGTGGGAGCTTGTACATACTTATGCAAAGAAGATGAAAAAAAAAAAAGGATAGGCTGTGTGTTATGTAATCTATGTATTAAAAATGTTCCTTGATTGTTTTTTGGATAGCTAAATATAGATAAGTTCCAGCTTTTTACTAAAATAATTGGTCTTGGAATGTACAGTACTCTGAAAGGAAACGTTGTTGTAGACCATGTACGGTACTACCCCACAAGAGGGAAGAAACATGTACAGTACTAGATAGAAATATTTTCTTATGGCACATTTTGAGAATTGCATTGTTATAAGTGCATGGGGTAGCACTGATAAAGCCACTGATCTCACCTATCTGTGCTTATGACTCAGGCAAAGCTGCTGCCTCATAGGAGGGAGTGTGTCAGCTGCTGTGCTTGTATCTCCTTTGTCCCAGAATAGCCTCCACACCCGGTGAGGGCTTAACCTATAAATAGGCTTTTAGATAGAGTTTGGTTGAAGTGTTGGGACAGCTGAGGAAGTCTGCTTAACCAGGCCCTGCCTCATTCTTCTGGATTAGACAGTGACAGAAGCAGAGCGAGGATAAGTACTGCCCGAATCACCGGTAGGATCTGAATCGAGGTTGTTACAGTACTCATCCAACCATGGCACTGCCGATAGACCCCATGGAGGAGCTTCGAATTTACCAACAGACGCTGCTACAGGATGGCCTGTGCGACCTGCTGGAAAATGACACCATGGTGGACTGCGTGCTGAAGATCAAGGACAAGGAGTTCCCCTGCCACCGGCTGGTGCTCGCTGCTTGTAGCTCCTACTTCCGGGCGTTTTTTAAATCAGGCGTGGAAGCAAGCAAACAGCGAGAGATTGTCCTGGAGGATGTGGAACCTGGTGTCATGGGTATGATTCTGAAATACCTCTACACATCAAGCATCAATGTGACTGAGCAGAATGTCCAAGATATCTTCTCTCTCGCCAACATGCTCCAGATCCCTTCCATTTTCACAGTGTGTGTCTCATTCCTCCAGAAACGCTTGAGCTTGAGCAACTGCCTAGCCATATTTCGTCTGGGATTGATGATCGACTGCCCTCGGTTGGCTGTCTCAGCCCGGAATTTTGCCTGCGAGCGTTTTGGCCTGATCACACGACATGAGGAGTTCCTACGCCTGAATCCCAGTGAGTTAGCTGCCATCTTGACCTCGGACTCGTTGAACGTGGAAACAGAGCAGGCTGTATTTGAGGCGATCGTGAAATGGGTGGACTTTGACAAGGACAAGCGTCTTGAGGAACTCCCAACGTTACTGGACTGTGTGCGCTTCCGACTCGTCCCTGAGGATTATTTCGCAGAGAGGGTGGAGCAACACGAGTGGCTGCGATCCAACCCAGAAATTACCAAGAAACTGCAGCTGGTCAAAGACGCTTATGTTGGGAAGCTTCCAGAGGTTAAGAAGACCACAACAAGTAAAAAAATCAAGGAGAAGGAGACAGAGGAAGATGGTGAAGAGGAAGAAGATCAGGAAGAGTTACTTCCTGGAATCCTGAATGATAATTTAAGGTTCGGCATGTTTCTCAGAGACTTAATACTCATGATAAGTGACACAAGCTCCGTTGCTTACGACCCTACAGGAAACGACTGCTATTTGGCGTCAATATCCAGCCAGATTCCAAAAAATCATTGTAGCATTGTAACCAAAGAAAACCAGATCTTTGTGGCTGGTGGACTTTTCTTCAATGAACAGAATCAAGAGGAACAGCTTAACTCATACTTTTTACAGGTACACACCCCACACTTTACAACCCAGACCTTCGATTAGCATAAAAAACTTAGAAAATGTTTAAGTTGCTCCCCTTCATCCCCAAGACCTACAGTATGTTCAACCAATATGTACGTAGAACACATAAATTATTTCCATTTGATGTTCATGTACCGTAATGTCATGCTGAGATCCACCTTTCACCCCTAACAGTTTGACCCTGCAAGTTCAGATTGGCTTGGAATGCCGCCTATGCCCTCACCTCGCTTCCTGTTTGGCATGGGTGAAGCAGAGAACTCTATCTTTGTAATCGGTGGGAAGGAGTTAAAGGAGGGAGAAAAAACTTTGGATTCAGTCATAGTTTATGACAGAATGTGAGTATTTAACCTTACAGAAATATGAATTGTAATGTGATAACTTTGTAATAATTGAGAATATCTCTCATTTCGTTCAATCAAGATCGTTCAAATGGGAAGAGTCAATTCCACTACCTTATGCGGTATATGGACATGGAACAGTGTCTCACGATGGAATTTTGTATGTAATAGGAGGAAAAGGCGATAACAAGTAAGATCTTCTCTTACAAAACGAAAAGGGTTTTAATTCCTAACATTTCTTAATCCTAACCCAAGTCTTCTTGTCTTGCTTGTAGACAGTGCTTGAACAGAGTTTGCGCTTATGACATTAAGAAAGGGAAGTGGACGGATCTTGCGCCGCTCAAGACTGAACGATCGCTGTTTGGCGTTACTGTTCATAAGGACAAGATCTACGTTGCTGGAGGTGTTACAGACTCTGGTCTCACTGGCACCATGGAGGTTTATGATATTAATTTGAACAAGTTAGTGCAACAAAATCACAATATTAACAATACTGACATAGTATTATGATGTAGATGTAGATTGGTGTCTAATCCAAAAATGAATGATATTTTTGCAGGTGGTCTGAGTTTGTCGATTTTCCCCAGGAGCGCAGCTCCCTCAGTCTGATCACAGTGGGTAATACCATCTTTGCTGTCGGTGGCTTCGCAATGTTTCCAAGCGAAAACAGTGAGGAGCTCACACCAAAAGAGATGAACGACATTTGGAGGTAGAGTACGGTCAAGTTGTCTCTAAAATATAAGGGCGACTTTCCTGAGATTTAAAGTTGACGTCAGAGTCAGTAAGAAAACTATTGCTTCATTGGCCAAGTACTCTTACATTTAAAAAAGTTACCTAAAGGAAACCTCAGCACCTTAGGCTCTTTAAATGGAAAGAAATCTGTATGACCACCAACATCCAAACCATTAGGATTGGGAGGCATCTTTACTTGCTTGTCATTACAAAAACATCTAGCTTGCAGCCATATGGTTTTGGTGTATAATTTTGGTGGTACCTCTAAAAAAAAAAAAAGAGCAGCATTTTCCTCAGGTTTTAAAATCAGCTAGCGTCAGACAACATACGCCAAAATGCCAAGAATCATATTTGACAATCCATAATAAACAATACCGGAAATTGACATCATATGCTTTTTTGGTAGGTATGATGAAAGTGAGAGGAAGTGGAATGGTATCCTGAGAGAGATTCGCTACGCTTCTGGTGCGACGGTGTTGGGCGTTCGTCTCAACACACTAAGACTCACCAAAATGTGAAACTCAAAACCAACTGTTTGTGATCCCTTGAGGCCCAATGGTTGAACCATGATATTGTTTCTTATTGGCCAGTTTTAGTAATATGTTGTTTAATATTACCTTTATGGTTGGCACAAACAAGAACTCAAACTTCAATTCTCAGACACTCAAAATAACAATTTGATTATATCATAACTTCTAACCCATAGAAACAGTTATCTGAATGTATTCAGTGCGATAACGCAGAAGGCTTAGTAAGTTAACAATGTTATTATTTCTGTCATTCTGAGTTTCATTGTCACAATTTAATTTTGTCATGCCTTTTGTTACAATTTATACATTCTGTCAAATAATATACTTAATTTTATTTCAGACCGGTTCAGTTCTGGTTCTTATTTTATTGTGGAGGAAAAAAGTAATAAAACATTAAATTTTATTACCATTATCAATTAACCATTAACCACATATGTCATTGTTGCCTCCAGTAATTAGAATTACATCAGAGAATATTCCTAAATAATCCTGTTGTTTCTACTTAAAAGGTGTTATGATATACACTAGGCTTGAATAATATAATATTAATATTGTGATGTCACAATACACTTTCTGGCAGGTTAGCTGTTAAATTTGTACTACATCTTCCATATCATACGTTTTCATATTTATCACAATTTTCATAGATTTGTTTGTGTTTCTTAATTTTCTATGGAGATTAAAACCTATTAAGTGTATTACTGAGATCTCGTGCAGAGTACAGAGATGTGATACTGAACATTTTTTCAATATTGTCCACCTCTAATTAGCACAATAAGAAAGGATAAGAAACATGTATGCATACACATAGAAGATTAAGCTTATACAACACACATTTTGAGGTTTTGGTACATTGTTTAATTCAGTTTGCTATTAAAATGACTCGTAATTTTTGCTCTGTTACAGACAAGATAAATGGCACAAAATGCAGTATAATGTATTAGCACCTCTAGACACTAGCGTCTTTGTATCGTTTTTAGTACCGAGTTTACAAAACTGACATGACTACTGCATACATGTGACATTTACACACAGCTTACTAAGATATTAGGTTTACATACATGGGTAAAGGTCAGATATGTCGCAGCAACAGTCACTCGAGAATGGTTTAATACATATAAAGAAATAGCAAGTACGTTATAAGATATTGAGTTTAGTTTTAAAATTGTGACTACATCTTTAATTTGGCTATAATGAGTTACATGGTGAGTGAGTCCTGTTCAAATCAGACATTGATGATAAAACCACATTCAAAGTGCAAATCCTTTTATGCTCCTTTTTCTCTCTAACATAATCACTGAAGACCAATACAGAACAAGATCAAAACTTTCCCCCCCCATTAAACTCATTCAGTGTAAAAGTTCTCTATTGGCATATAAATGGCTATCATTGCAATTACATGAAACCATAGCATGTACTAAGAAAATGTGAATTTAAAGGCCCCAAACTCCTAACTTAAACATAACTAGCAGCAAATTCAAACTTACTTTAAAGAAAAATAAATGAAAAAACATCTTTTGAAATGACCATGAATTTTCTTCTTCAAAAAACCTATAGCAAATACATATATCTGATAATCAAGACAATAAAAAGTGAAAGTCATCCTTCAGAAATTAGGATGATGTATGACAGGATAATGTTATAAATCAAATAAATCAACAGAAATATATTTTAAAATGTTAGAATTTAAGTACTTTTGATAAGGCAACCTCACCCACATTCCATAAAGTGCACAAAAATAGCTTTGTGAAGTCATCTTTTAAATTTTAATAATTTGGACAAAGTGATTTTGAAAAGACGAAGGTATTACACGCTTATTTAGAAACAGGCATGTGTTAATTATTTAACTTATAAGTTGACCTTTAATTATGATTCGTCCATATTTCCACAGCTAATTAAAAAAAAGTAAACATTTTCAGGTTGTAGAATTAAATTTTGCACTACAAATAAATATTTAGGGTCATTATTTATGCTCAACATACATCACATGACTTTGGCAAAAAAACTTGTAAGGTAATTTACCAATGATCTTAATGTTATCCTTGTTTAAACATTTGTTGTTATTTGGAATTATTGTTATATAATTCCAATTAATTATATGCAATTGTTATAATGAATTTTGATTATTTTGGCTAATTTTTATAATCTGCTAATTACAGCTGACCAAGCTGCCATGAATAATATAATGTTAGCAATCACTTGCCAGTGTCTTTTTTTCTAGGGCTAGGATCAGATAAAAAAAAAATATATATATATATATATATACTTTCTCTAGGGAAGCATGAATGTACAATGGTACAAATTTGTAACCTAAAATCTTTAGTATTATTAGTAGTAATAATAGCTTTTACTGTCTACTGAATACTATTTAGTCCACTTGTACTGAGAAAAAAATATTCTACAGTAAGTTGAATGGAAGTAAATATCAAGCATTATATGAACTGAAGCGTCTCTACTTTCAAGCAAACCCTTGAAAAAATATGACTAAAAAATATTACTCATTATTATTGATTGTTCGGACCACAATGTTTTGATACAGTAATATTTCGTGGAATACTTATCTGGTGAACAGAACTATGGAATTGCCCTCTATAAGTAGGATACATTTTATGTCCAAAAGAAGGCTGCTGTTACACTATCTTTATGCTGCCTTGTAAATGAGACAGACTTTATCTTAGTAGCAGAAACACTGGCCCAGAAATGGCAGCTCATTCTGGAGCCTCCTCCAAAATGGAATGTAGGGCTGGTGATAACATTTTTAAATGTCCATGATAACAATATCATGCATTTCGAAGACAGGAGGTTATGGGTTTTCATTGTGCATGGTTTCAATTTAGGGTTTAGAAATTCAACTGGCTCTCTGTGCTTTTAACGCTTCACATAGAAACGCAATAAAGTACCAATAACACCAAAAATACAGTAATTCCACTCCTACTCATACAGGGTGCCCAATGATGAGAATAAGGTGCGTGTATAACAGTAAAAAGTGTCCAAAGAAACAAGACGCGAGGATAAAAAAAATAAAAATAAAAAAAAACTAAAACAAAAACAAAACACTTTTTTCAGTCCATCTATAAACTTATATATTTTAAACTTATCCTGCAATGTGCCATAACCAAAGTGCACTGATCAGTAGCATCACTCCTGCATTGTGGTTCTTATGAACACAAACACATTCATTGTTCACTCCTCTTAACACTGACGGCATTTTTGATACAGTAACTATACAATTCTGCACAATTCTGCGACCTCTGCTCCGCAACAAGATTTTTAAAGACTTCCACCTAATATCCAGACTTCAACACACTGCTGAACTCATATTGCATTCGGTCTTATTTCGGATAAAAGCATCTCCTAAATATAATCATTGTAAAGTAATAAAGATGACAAAAACAGACAATATTTAAACAGTATAAATGTGTAGTTTAATAAGACTTGGCGTTTCGTTTGAAACCAGATGTTACGGTGTTCAGTGTTTCTTTAATATTAAAGATTTTATTAGTAGCAAATAAACGTTATTTAATATTTGGGTGATTAAGGTTTCAACGGTACTGTATAAAAAAATCTATTTGTTGAAACAAACAAAACTATACTGTATAATATAAGGTGCTTAAGAATATCTTTTTTAATGAAAATCATTTTGAAACCTTCAAAACAAAGATAAAAAAGTATAGTATCTACTTCCAACTTTCAAGGTCAAGATCTCTCCAAAGTATTGGCTCCTTCATCAAACATCATCACATTCAACTGACTCCCAGCACAATGTAAACAAAACCATCTGCCTACACAGTAAATGACATTACGTACACTAATTATTTACAGCTTATACACAGTGTGTGTGTTAACAGGGGTTATATAGTGTTTATAATAGTTGTTATTGAATAAAACTGAGTTCAATATTTTATACGCAATAACATCTCTAATACTCAGTAAGTGAGATTCTAGAATCTCTAGAAGCTTTAAAATCTCATTTCTTTAATCTGATCGTACACGGTTTCTCCACGAAGACTTCGAAGGACCACTAATTAATGCATATAAGTTTTGGACTTTTTAAAATTTTTTACTTCATTTTCTAACTGCTTATATTTATAATTTTAAGAAGAATTGTGACTTAATAAACTATGAAGTGTATTCATATACGGCAGTTATGATGTAATTGTTTTGCCTTTCCTATGAGATTTTGCCACTAGTATTTATATTTGCTTAAATTTTTGTTGATTTGTTAATTTTTTCATTTGAAAGTAATTTAAAAAACTTTCCCTGTAAATCAATTAAATAGGAATTCAGATGTTGAAAAGTAAATCTGTCTTAAAATTTTGCTGGATTTTACATTGAAAACTTTTACAACTGTTAGTTGATAGAATTTTTGTAAAATACATTTTGAATTACTTACGTTTGGGCTGTGGTCAAATCGTGCCTTTTTAATTGACTGTAATTAAATATAAGTTAATTTCAATTCGATTCAAATAGAAAATTAGTTTTAGAGAAAATTCTATTCCAAACTCTAGTGACAAACATGATTTCAGATTTGGAGTTGTTGTTAGATGCTCGTGTCAGATTTATATATGTGTAACTGATAGAGCTTGGATAGCAATTTATATACAGTACACCGCCTGGCCATGAGAAAGTCACAAATTTCATTCATTCATCTTTAGTCTTGATTACAGCACACAATGTGGTGTCCAGTCCATGTGTAAAAATGCTCTCACAATTTGAGTCCTGGAATATGGCCGTGCCACCAGGGAGGAAAAACTAAAGAGATGTGATAACCTGGACATTCAGTACATTCAGGTCGTCAGCTGACTTCGTTTCATTGCCACATAAGCAGCCCCAGATCATAACACTGCCTCCAGAGGCTTGTACAGTGGACACTATGCATGATGCACCCATCGCTCTGGACTAGGCATTAGACCACAGGACCACATTTTTCATTGCTCCAAAGTCCAATCTTTATGCTCCCTATTAAACTGAAGACTAGTTTCCTATAACATAGATATGGTTTTACTGATGGTTTTTTTTTTTTTACCATGCAACTTCACCAAGCATTTAAGTGATCTCAAATTTCGGATTTATCCTGACCACAGTTCTTTCACAAAGTTAACGGTTCAGCCCAGGTTTTAATAACGTGCTGAAGAGTTCATAACCCAGTTCCAGTAATTTCTGGAAAAATCTCTTGTTGTTTTCTTTGCTTGATGCAGCTTAATAATTTGACACTTCAGAAATGGTGACGTTTTTTTTAACCAGGCAGTGTATTTCAGTTAAGCTTTTCAATTATTAGAAATGAGCTTTTCTATTCTGTTTTACTGCTTAAACTGGACATAAATGAAAGAAACTATAATCGTTAGACTTTACAGTTACAGCTGATTATATGTTACATTAAGTGTGCACATGGGGGAAATTTACAATAAATAAAAAAAAATATTTAAAAAAATCCAGGACAAATCCCAATTGTTCCGAAATTCAAAATATGGCATCGATGACGAATTTGAAAATAAATTGAAAACCATGTGTAACGTTAGAATAAGAAAAATCATAAAAAGCTACATGCATGAATGTACCATCAATTATTACAGGTACACACAAATGTACAAAATTGCAAACATCTTTAGTTGAATATATTGCTATAATGCTATAGATCTACAGAATCAGCGGAATCTGATACTGATATTTGATTTTTTTTTTTAATAAAGTGCAATTCTACACACTCACACACAACGAAAACCTTTTTCATCCCATATTCCTCATGTGCCAAAGACAGGCTGTCATACCACACGGCATTAACCACTACAACATCCCAGTATGTCTGGTTAAAGTTAGAAATAAGGTGCAGGAGTGATTATAAACACGTCATACCTCATTAATAAGCACACAGGGTTTGGTTACTGCGGGGACGCAGGGATTTGGTTATCGGCATCGCACCTTCTCGTGATAAAGCTCTTTTGCATTGCTGCTTGGTAACATGGCTCCCTCTGCTGGCTGGACACACAAGCTGTAACACTGGGAATTCCTCTGACAGCAGAGAGCAGAGCCGTGTTCCCAGCATCTACACACACACACACACACACACACACAACGGACATCCAGTCATTCTAATATTATTTGCGCAATCAGCTGCACATGAGAACTTCACCACGACGATGTATTAGTTGAGACAATTTTTTTTGAGTAGGATGTAGGATAAGAATCCGATCTTGAGGATGTATAAAATATCTCTTGAGAATGAGTTCACACAGTGTCACACACTGTTTAAAAAGCCTGCTACATCATTCAGACACCTCTGGGCTGCACATGACATCACCCACCTACTGCTTTTGGTTCACCTCGGAAAAAAAACAAAACAAAAATAGTTCCAGGTTTTCGCTGCATTTAGTCGCCGTTAGTCATTACTCGATTTGGAGAACAAATTAGGAGGAGGAGAAGGAGGAGAAGGAAGGCCACTAATGGAGTGGAGGAGAGGAAGAGAGGAACGGTGGGACCCTTCCCCCTGCGAGGTCACGCTGCTGTCGTCTCCTAAAGAGCCGCTGAGCCGGAAGCACTTCTCCTTGTGCGCTTTGAGCATGTTGGAGAAGCGGAAGCGCTGGCCGCACACGTCGCAGGGGTACGGCTTCTCGCCCGTGTGCGTGCGCCGGTGCCGTTTCATGTTGGGGCGGCTGGTGAAGCTCTTCCCGCAGATCTCGCATATATACGGCTTCTCGCCTGGAAAGACGTATACGATCGTCGGTTATTACAGCATCTTTCATTTTTAGTGGACGTCTTAAAAAGGAGCAAAGGTTTGTGTTTAGATTATATCAGATTTCTTATACCAGAATTCTTTTCTCGAACCTTCCTCGCTTATAGAATTAGCATGATTTAGTTACCAGTGTGGGTCTTCATGTGCTCGTCGAAGTACTGCTTCATGTTGAAGTCTTTGCCGCACCACTGGCACATGAACTGCTTGTGGCCGATGTGGATGCTCATGTGAGAGCGGAGTTGGTACTTATACTGGAAACGTTCACTGCAGTTCTGTATCAGGGAGGCACATTGATCAGTCACATGAACAATCAACTGAGGATTAAAAACCTCTGAAGGTGTTTATTAAACAGGTATCATATTACTGATATCCGAGCAATCTGATTGGACGAGAGGCAATCGCGGTCCATGATAATGGACGGTAACAGCACTGAGACATTTCATTATATGTATCACTCTGTGTCACAGGTGCTCTACAGTCGTTAATTACACCAACTCTCAGTCGCAGCATGGGGGAAAGTAGGTCTGTACACATCTGAGAACATCATGTCATTTTAAACTACACTTTGTCTACTTAATGGATGCTTCAAAGTTGTTCCAAATTGAATGAGTTTTTTCCCATCCATCTAGGAACCTCTGTAGTCCAACTAGGGACCGTGGAGGCCAAGAGTGACCGTTGTATTTATTCCTATTGTACCACCGTGGTAGGACATCCAGTCAACATTCACACACTCATTCACACACTACGAACAATTTGGGAACGCCAGTTAGCTTAATCTGCATGTCTTTGGACTGTGGGAGGAAACCGGAGTACCCGGAGGAAACCCACCGAGCACGGGGAGAACATGCAAACTCCATGCACACATACGGGAATCGAACCCGGACACTGGAGGTGTGAGGTGACAGTGCTAACCACTAAATTCTTTTGTATCTCCTAATAAAGGGCCCTACTTGGCATGTTGAACAAGTGATTGTACACCCAAGTGCACTAGCTTTCTATTTGGGAAACTGGCTATTTGGGGTTTAACCCCAGTACCGGGAAGTTAACAGAGCTGATGAAGGTGATCCCCGACTTATGAACGAGTTTCATCCCGGGAGTATGTTCATAAGTCCGATTTGTTCTTAAGTCTGATGAGATGAGTCTTATATGCCTTTGACACAAATATACAACGTAAAGCAAACCAATCCACTTGACTAAATCTGCCCCCTTTCCCCACACTGCCATCATGTGGCCAAAAGACATAATCGTCGTCCTCCTTATTCACGGGTTATTTTTCTCACCTTTTGGCTAAACACAAATGTAGGATTATAGAGGAAACTACATTTTACAACATTTTACCATCGCAAATCGGTAAAATAAAATTCATATGAATGAAAAAATTATTTTGTGAATGTGAATCTTTTACAATGCATGCACACACACACACACACACACACACACACACACACACACACACACACACACACAGCAGTAACATGCTATAAACCTTTTTAATACCCATCCGACAATGACAGTTTTTAAACAATCCCTTTGCTAGTTCATACATCAGAACTGATCTGAAATGATGACGCTGTGCATCTAGAACTCACCTCACACCTGAAGGGTTTTTCCCCAGAGTGCTGCAGTGAGTGCACCTTCAGAGACATGCTGCGCTTAAACGACTTCCCGCAAGTCTCACACGTAAACGGCATGTCCTTTGTGTGGGCTGCAGACAAGGACACACACACACACACACACACACACACACACACACACACACACACACACACACACGCACCTCTGCGCTCTTACACATGTCTACTGCACATCACGTTTACAGCGTATAGGCACATGACATGGATGTAGGATGAATATCATTTAATTAGTGCAGTGCTCTGTATAAAACTGCGACATATTCAGGGACACATGAATAAATATTTCCCATGAATCAAATCTGATTATATCATTAATGTACCATAATATGATTAAACAGTTCTCTAAGATGAGTGTAATGGAGAAAGGAAGCCCTTCTGGATGAAAGATTTCTTCCAGGTTGTTAGGTGAGATCAGGCAACGCAGCTTGAGTTTTCTGCTGCGTGTGCTGAACGGGGCGGAGGCAAGGTCAGCGCGGATCCGTTCCCCCAGCGGGACGCTTCGGTCGATTACAGATCAGGAATCAGGAGATAAAAGGAACATACTGTACCTGACTGAGGATCTATACTACCTAATTACACTACTTTAGATCAGGCGTCCTTGGGTGCAAAGTGTTTGCTGCCACCTAGCTGTGGCCACGGAGTTCGTTATACATCAGAGATACTGATGTATTCTTAAACACACTGACTTATCATCTATACCACCTATCCCAAGAGACTTAGGATACACTCCGGTCGAGGTGGCAATCCATCTTAACGCACGCACAAATGCTGCACACACACACTTTCACACAATAAGGGCGATTTGGGAACAGCCATTAGCCTAATCTGCAGGTCTTTGGACTGTAGGAGGAAACCGGAGTACCTGGAGGAAACCCACCAAGCACGGGGAGAACATGCAAACTCTAGGCACACAGAGACAGGATTCGAACCCGGACCCTGGAGGTGCAAGGCGACAGTGCTAACCACTACACCACCGTGTCGCCAGTTTCTATTTAATACCCAGAAATTAGCTCCCCGTCCTAAGCTCAGGTCTTTTTCTTTCAAAAATGTAGCTCACTGTTTCAAGAAATACAAAACTGTAAGGTTGTTAATGATTTTCCTTAAATGTCAGTTAGCTGCACAATTAACAGAGCATGTAAAACGACATACTGGCCCTTTAATTAGACATCAGACATACTGGCCCTTTAATTAAACATCAGACATACTGGCCCTTTAATTAGACATCAGACATACTGGCCCCTTTAATTAGACATCAGACATACTGGCCCTTTAATTAGACATCAGACATACTGGCCCTTTAATTAGACATCAGACATACTGGCCCTTTAATTAGACATCAGACATACTGGCCCTTTAATTAAACATCAGACATACTGGCCCTTTAATTAGACATCAG